>WOFQ01000119.1:0-42186 GCA_012184525.1 Xenoacremonium recifei | reverse complement strand
AGCTCTAGAGCTCTCGAGCTGTGGGTCTAAAAGCGTAAGCGATATTGCCAACGAGAGTGTAAGCCGAGGTTCCTCCACGGGCCCAGCCCGTTACATATACTTCTGTGTATATATAAGCCCTATATAGACTGGGTAGATTATTTCCTTACACTGTGACGGCAGGATATATATATTATGAAACATTCAAGGTATGCAGTGTGATCTACTATATTATGTATACATAGCGCGTGTGGCAAGAGATATGGCAGTCATAAAGGCTACTCCATTGTTTTCTCAACGGCAGAAAGGATCATAATTATATAATTTAGACACTGAACCATCGAGAAACTTAGGGACAGAACCTATTAATCGACTTCCCTCACGATCTTCTTGAATGCACGCAACCTGATTTGGTATTGGTCAGTTCTTGCACACTAGATACCGGAAATCACTAACCCTCAAGCTTTTTTAGGATAGGCTTGGTTCTGGTTATTATTACTATAAGCCTATAGCAACTAACTGAATCCATAGGTAGCTAAGTGGGGACGCACAAGCTCTCACTGTATGTTTCCATTAGCTTAAAAGGATTTTAAAAACCTCGTTATTATTCCCATCGAGTCCATCGAACGCCACGTTCTAGAAACAAAAGCTTGCTTATTCGGGGCTGTCGTTTTGACATTTTGTAACGCCGCAAAGGTGTCCAAGTGTCTACCAGTTTCCGGGACTGACTCTGATCCTCCCTAATGCCCCAGGGCTCGCTAAACGATCTGCGTAAGACATGGAAACAGGTCTTAGGAAACGGCGTTCCCGAGAGGACAATCAGATCGTTCGGAAGTTTGAAGTCGATCCAAGGGCTACGTCGATCGAACGGGATATGGCTAC
Source organism: Xenoacremonium recifei (assembly GCA_012184525.1). Taxonomy (NCBI): domain Eukaryota; kingdom Fungi; phylum Ascomycota; class Sordariomycetes; order Hypocreales; family Nectriaceae; genus Xenoacremonium; species Xenoacremonium recifei. The sequence goes on along the minus strand of WOFQ01000119.1, from coordinate 41,325 downwards.
TGACACTATGGAATCAATGGCTAATTTGTCGGAACCGGCTTTCACTGAACTAAGAAGACCTCATTAGCTAAGGCTTTAATGGTTCTGCAAAGATGCATGTGTAAGCTGGGTCCGTAGGATGCTGTCATATGTACTCGAGCGCTGATTCCATACCTATATGGCGTAATTGTCGACTTTTTAGTCCTAAAACCGAGACACCATCGAAAGTAGCTGTCTCTATGAAGATTGCTAATTTCAAAGATGAAGTTAGTCACCATTTCCAGCACGTCATAGCTTAGAAATATTCTAGAAATAGCTACTTGAGCATTACTATTAAGCGATATGTATGGGTATTAAGTTCGATATGTGGTGGAAACCTAGAATCGCCATGGTAGCAATTGGCCTTTGGCTCAGGTCCTAGATCGTGCATCTAATGCTATTCTTGCATCCGGTCAGAACTTCTGCTGTATAGATACTGGGAAAGGATACACCATCACAATGAATGAATGTCTTCCAGACTAACTAATTGGATACGAACAGGGTTCTTTTAGCCCCCAGTATTAATCTGAAAGCAGCCTTGAAACAAGTGCAAACCGCTGTAACACCGAGATTTAACATGTCACGGAACCCATGGACCGGTTCACAACAAATATCGAGTGATTGGATGTTGTCTCGCCGGCTGAGGGATGAGAACCTTACTTGGGTGGCAATGGACCCCACCCCAGGACCAACAGATAACATAGCGCATAGAGAAAGTTACCACCTAGTTAAGCCAATACCCGAGTCGAAATTTGGAATCTTAAAGATGATTTTATGTAGTTATACACGAACAACTAGTCCTAGCCTCTGCCACTAGTAAGATAGAAAATAAGAACTCCTTGCTCAATCATTCACCAGTAATTGAGAACATCCCCCGGTGCTTGTTATTCTTTGCGGTTATCCTAGCATCTGGAATATGTGTCCAGAATAATGGAATGATTATTTGAGCACCCCAGAGCACCAGGCAAGCAATCAGCCTTGCGGTCTTATTATGGTTTCACACGTTGATGTGACAAGATTTAACTGCTCCCACAGGCTGCTGCGAGGAGGTTCTCCTCTCCGAGAGAATTCTGTGGGAATCGCGAGTTAAACCCAATTACGGAGCGCGCTTGCATAAAAGTCGAAGCCTTGATTCCGAGTTTCTGGTTGGAGACGAACCAGCGGACGCCTTCGCTACAAGGTGGCGTGGTCAAAGACCCAGAGTAACTACAGAAAATGTGTCAGGCAATATGAATCTCGTCACTACATATGATCTACTTACGTCTGAAAAGAGCCAGCATTCAGGGTCTGGACCAACTCTGACATGACCAAGGGTTGAGTTGTAGTCGAAGTTCCCGGGCTCGCAATCTCTTGAACCGAACCCAAGACCGTCTCCAGGAGGGTGGAGGCTGTCGTCGCGGCTGTTGTAGGCGCATTAACGTGGAAAAAAGCCCCGTCAATACTAGGAAGTTCTCTTCTCTTCCGCGCAGCCTCTCGGTGGGGCCCTTTCCTTGCAATTCTAGATCGTCGAGCCTCAGAATCCGTTGCAGTGTCGTCATTGATATCGACGAATGCGCCAATGACGGCTATTTGTGCGTCGGAGCTCTCCCAAACCATGTGCATCTCCATAGCCACCGTCTTGCCATCGTCAAGGTGCTCACTTGGAAGATGGAAGTGGAATTGCTGGAGTGTATAGTTGATGTTTTGGAAACTCATTTCGCCTCCCGTCATGACAACCTCGACAGTAGTGCCAAGGTTCTCAAATGTAGCACCTTCTGGCATATCAGGAATCGAGAGGGCGAGCTCGGCGGCGGGGACAGCGGTAAACGACCCCGCTGTCATGTCGATAGGGGATTGGTTTTTACCTGCAGCACAAAGTGCATTGGCTGCGGGATCTAATGCGACCCAGTTCGTCGGGCCCTACTTCAACTCTTAGTCTATGATCAATCATGACAATAATGAGACATTTAACAGCTATTAGACTGCATATATCAAGCAGAGAAGAGAAGAGAAATACTTGCCTTGATGCCAATGTATCCGAATGTGTTTATTTCCACCACTCCATCCTCTGCTCGAGGATGCAACAGCGTCCCATACGCACACGACGCCCAGACATAGGAGAAGGACGCAGAGAAAGCGGCAATCTGGAGTATCTTGATGGCCATTGCAAGGCTCTGTGAAGGTTTCAAAGAGTATCAAAGGGTATTATTAAAAGCTCCCACCAAAAGAAGCCAATACAAAAATCCGAAGTAGTGCGGAGGTGAAAGGAAACTGGGAAGGATTTATAAAAAGTGATCGACTCTCAACGGCAAAGATTGCCGGTGGTTCCGATGGCGATTTGGGAGAAAGAATTGAGGAGAACACAGGTCTAGTTATTAAGAAATGAATGGACAATTGGTAGAAGCGATTGGGAATTTTATCGCATGGTGATATTACTGCAAACCTTCATGACTCTGCCTCAGAAGACACCGAAGAATGAAGCTTTATATAAAGGAGCGGCCTGGAGAGTGCAGGAAAAGGCTTGAAGCTCATAAGAGTTCCGTGACATGTATCAAGGGGGCTCGGCGTCTTAGACTATGATGGGCCACTGCCTGGCCAGGGATCGAGGTTTACGGTACGCGCTGACCCGCGGATTAAGCTTACTGCATCCGCAAGACGATTGTAACAAGGGGGTCTTGGCGTGTTCTCAATTCGACTTGGGGTCAATACACGGACTCGAGGGCGCAAAGCCCGGAGCGGCTAGGTCGGAGATATGTGGGTACTAAGATCGAGACCCTGCCAAGTCAAACTCTCTTGCTTCCGGTGCGACTGCCCAGATTCTGGGCATTGCAACCCTTGACAGGTATCTGTTAGCCACGGTGATCCGCAATTCATAGCGTCAGTATGCAGCCAGAACTAGGAGTTTCTCATCGCCATTGGTAGCTTCCCGCGTATTTCTATCGCCTGAGATATTGCTTTGTTGACGTACAATCGTGTTGATGATTACGTTCAATTAAACTTTATTTCCACCTGTGCTAATCTCAGCCCTCATTAGGACACAAATTACTGTTCACTGCAACGTTAGAGAGCAGGGGCCAGTAAACGAAGCATCCGCGCGTTTCAAATCCAGCATAAAATCGTACGAGTCTACTCCTCGGATAAAACGGTCAAGGTTACCATTCGTCATCGGTTCTATAGCAGACGTCAGCTAAATTTCCCACTTACCCCGATCAACGACATCTGCTGACCGTACGGAGTATGGCTGACCTAAAAAAAGACATTACTATCCACGATATGATATGGACAACCGTTGCTCGTGAGAAAATGGACCGGATCATTCTATTCTTGTGAGCAAAACGAAGCATAGTCGTGCATGATACATTCGCATGCATTTCAACTGCCGAAGTATTGGAGACTCTTGAGGCTGCTATTCTTACAAATTTGTGTCGTTCTGTATTCTTAATCGATAGCGACATCAGCGGACGTAGTGGAATTATTATTTTTCTCTTCCGTCTATGGTGCCAGGAGTTATGCATCATGTCTGAAAGCACTTATGATCAGCCGATAGCTTTTCAAGTAAAGGTGTGCCTGTACTTAGACAGGTTTGAGACTTACCCCTACATGGCGTAGTACCCTAGAGCTGCTCAATATGTTCTAGGTCTGACCTTTTACCCTACGGGCAGAAATTCCTAACGTATTTGGTTCGTTCCCGCCTCCCCGCTCGCCTTTATTCCTCACATAGGACAAGCACCCATCGAATCTCGTTACTTTTCTACCTTGTTAACATCGCGGATGGACGAACTGTATTATCGCGCAATGATGGAGTGGTGATGTCATGTTGAAAATACGATGCAACGTCTGCAGTGCGTTTAGTTCAGTTCCTCTTTTACAATTACCCCTTCAAGTATTTATCCTCATGGTCCTTCCAAAGGCTGACAATGCCTTCCTGCACATTGGGGAGACGGGCAGACTTTTTCCGAAAGTTATTCCGCTGATTGTTACACATTCAAGCCATCTATTGTCGCCGGATAAGTTCCGCATTTGAGAACAGGCGAAAATCACTTCATTTTCCTGGCTGAGAAAAACATGGAAATAAGTAGTTTAGTATCTCAAGAGGGGTGCGGGTAGATACCACCGCCAAAATTATGCCCTACTGCATTCTGGTGCTACAGATGGCACACGCCAACTGAAGGAGTTATCAGTGGGAAGTTTCGCAGGGTTTTGAACTTTCTACTGTCGATGACTTGAGTGCTAAAACCTGAAATCATTAAATAATACCAACAGCTTCTGCCTCCGCAAGAAGATCATGCTCCTTGAACTTCCGGGCTGGAATTCTCTTCTGGAAGAGAATATCTAGCTCTTCAAATGTTCTCCCTTGGCTCTCGGGTAGTCGAAAGAAACACCAAATATAACACAAGAAGCTAACAGCTCCAAACAAGAAGCCAGACTTTCCACCCCAATTTGCCTCGTCACTATTGAGCATGTACGGCATCGCCACAGTAAAGACAATAGATGCTAGGGCTTGAACTGCGGTAGCAATGGCGATTGTCTTGGTTCGCAGTCGAGTTGCTGATATCTCCGAGATAATGACAAAGCATATAGGTCCCACCGTCATCTGGTAGGTAAAGGTCCATAGGTCCATTATTGTGGCTACAGCCCATACTGCTCCTGTGTTGTTGCTGGGGATACTCAGAAAGCCGATGACGAAGAGAAGAACGGTCATTACAATCATTCCGGTGTTGTAGATTGTCCGTCGCCCGAATTTGAACTAAGATCAGGAAGTGTGATTAGTATTTCCGCCATAATCCGCATATTATCTCAAGACCAAGGGCTTACATAGTTCATCAGTGGCCAAGACAGGACGGTCCCTACAAAGCCCATGGCATTATTTCCGACGCCCACTATCTCACACTTAATTTCCAACGTGTTCATAATTAGGGCAGAGCGTACTTACTGTCAAAAGAGTTCGCAGAATTCAGACCGGCTTTTTCAAAGAAGTAGGTTGAATAGCCGATGAGTGGATTACCTCCGATAACTTGAATGAGGTATACCATGACTGAGATCTCAGTTCGCACTATGTTTGCGTGCTTGAAGCAGTCCCAATACGAGGTAGTGGACTCAAGTTCTCGCTCAAGAAGGTCTGTTTGTTCAATCCCCAACAAAATCTGATCGATGTCGGGGGTGTTCCTGGAAGACGAGAGCTTGACGAGAGCCTTGCGGGCATCCTCCTTGCGGCCCTGGCGAATAAGCCAGTACGGGCTTTCAGGAGCAAACGGCAAAGCTAGCAGCAGAGCAACAGGCCAGATCCATTGAATGGCCTATACAATGATGTTAATCGGCGCTTTTTGAGACATCCAGACATGAAATTGAGAGGACAAGACTTACGAATGGTGCCTTATAAGCCCACTTGTCCTCACGACTCTCCAGGCCGGCCGAGCAAGCCTGGGCTATGAATTGACCGATAACAAATGCCAAGTTGATGGATGCCGTGAGGAAGCCTCTCAGAGCCAGAGGGCAGATTTCCGATGCATAAGTCGGTGCAATTACAACGTAGAACCCATAAGCTAAGCCGCCGAGGATCTCGCCAGTGCACAGCATGCTAATCGAAGTAGCAAAAAACTGCACGAAGACAAAGCCGATTGACCAACAACAGCAAGTTCCTAGAGTCAACCGACGGCCAAACCGCTCTAACAAAGGACCACATGCGAGAGCACCGAGGACCTGGCCGATGGGGTTGCCCATGCCGAGGGCCGTTTGCCACGGCGCTGCAATTTCGTATGAGCCGTCAACGAGACTACCATACTTCCTCTGGAAGGCAGGGAGAGCATAGAATGTCGTGATAATCTGCGCGTCAAAACCAGCCATGATGACGCTGATACAGAAGAACATCGACCAGAAGGTCGCGGCAGGATACTGGCGCACCGCCTCCCAGAACTTAAGCTCATGCTCAGCAAGGATGACTTCACGCGTTTCGTTGATTTCGAGTAAGTCTTGTCGCTTGAGGTCGGTGCATGCCCGTAATTCCGTCTGTGTCTGGGGAGTAGCGTGTTCCATCCTATCTTATGGTGGTGACGCTATGGTGCTAAGTCTGAGAGCTTAAGTCGAAGCCTCACAACCTGCAACTACGAGACTCTCTTATAGATAAATGGAGCCCTGGTATGATCCCGGCCCGAGGCCGATACTGCGAGGCTTATCTTCCAGACGCCCATCAGGAGGGGTACTTGACGATCATTATTTCCCCGCACTATACCCCGACTCACATGCCTTATCAAAGAACGAGCCGTTCAATCCCGAACTTCACCGGGTTTGCAACCCACTATTGTACAACGTTACAAGGCGTGCTTCGGAAACACCCAATCTAGCCTGGACTTTTCCAAAATCTCACCCTCATATTAGCATTTTGACTGATGTTCAAGTTCATTTCTCCGCAATAGTATCACGCTTATCGACATGACACCTAAGTTCGATCTTCTTTTCCCGGGTTCTCTGATCTCTACGGAGGTTGCATCTTCCTTTCCACCCTCGTATACAATTCGGCCTCTGGATCGGGGCGACTATGCCAGGGGGTTTTTCGACTGCCTAAGCGTTTTATCCCATGTCGGAAACGTAACCGAGGACCAATTTCTGGAACGATTTGATTGGATGAAGAGCCAAGGCCAGGGGATTCACTACCACCTGGTAATTGAGCATGAGAACTGTATTGTCGGTACTGGCGCACTCATCGTGGAGAGGAAGTTGTACGTGCTTACCCACCTTACCCAAAACCTTTCGCAACTAATTGGCCTATTAGCATTCACGACCTCGGAATCATTGGTCATGTTGAAGAAGTAGCAATCAGAAAGGAGTTCCAAGGTAAAGGACTAGGTATCAAGCTCTTGGAGAGCCTGGCCTCTGTTGCCAAAGCCGTTGGTTGCTACAAATCGACGCTAGGGTCCAGTGAGAAGAATGAGCCGTTCTACGTCAAGAGTGGCTACGAAACTGGCGGCAGGAGTATGTCACAGTATTATGAGGAAAAGAAACCGCAATACTTCCGGGGTTAAGGGTTCTTCAAATTTCCAGGCTTCATGTTTAACCTGTCTTATAAATTCAGCTTAGAAAGGACTTCTCGCTTCCACCAGCTCGGAAAGTCTAAGACTATCCTCCTCTTTCTTGCTTCCTCTGCCGCAAATACTAAGCTATGGCTCATAATAATATCTTCTAAGCTACAGCCAATGAATTCTTTCTGCGCGTCGGAAACGTCATAGCCATGATTCTTAACTCGGTCAACTGCCAGAACGAACTGCCGAGTTAGGCCAGCGTCCCCATCTCCATGTCCACCACCTGGTGGAATGTAAGGGTAATGGATGGTTTTCTTGCATGTGCCAAAGTCGTAAACAGTGATAGAAGCGCTGTCGGCGTATATCTCGCCAGCTGTACCGTAAATATGTGTGTAACGAGCGCAGATCTTCTCTGTAAAGGCGACCATATGAAGGGTCGCCGTCTTGCTACCTCTGCCTGCCAAGCCTTGTAAATGGCTCTCGCCATTTGTGACCATGGGCTCGGAGTCCCACGACAGGGTAACCGTTTGGTTGTCGCACACGTCGTTATCACATTCAAATACACAACGTCCAAACCAGTTTCGGCCGGCGACCTGCTCGGCAGGTGTATCTGCAGGATAGTCTTCCTCGAGTTGCGCCCGAAGGGCTTTCTTGGAAGCTTCAAAATTCCCAGCCGCCACAAAATCTTCCATCTCAGGTGCAACAATGGAAGCAAAGTGCGCCTGCTGTTGGCCTCGGAGATCGGGACCACTGTATATCCTCCTTGCAGAGAACTGGCAGGATGGTTCATATTCACAAGACAGACAGTTTGTTGCATTCCTTGCTTCAGCCGGCTTGCGTTCCTTCTTGAAGAACTGTAAGGATCCAGCAGACGAAATATCCTTTGGGACGTGTGCCGGCTTTTGGGAATGCGGTGCGGGGGCAGCGAGCAACCAGTACAAGATATCCATGTCATGACACGACTTTGCTAGTAACGAAGGCGCAGCGGTCTTTTCATTCCGCCAATTTCCTCTAGGCGGTGTCGTCAGCCACAATAATCTTTTATCATTATCATTGCGCTTTCCTTACCTCACATAGCTGTGTGTAAAGTGGTACCAGCCTACTGGCTCCGTGTGGTTGACTGCCATCACCTCGCCAATTACCTTTTCTTGTAATAAGAGGCTTCTTAAAAGCATATTGTGAGGACTATACCTCAAGACGTGTCCTATGGAAAAGATCTTTGACGGAGCTGATGAAGAGTCTCGCAAAAGACTTTTATAGATAGCAATGCAATCTTCTAGTGTTGGTGCTAGTGGCTTTTCGCACATAATGTGAAGATTGAGTGGCGCCAGCCCCAAGACGACTTCCTTATGCATTGCATCCTGGACACAAACGAAGACGGCGTCAACGGAATTTAGAGCCTCAGTACCAGGTACAGTCTTTGCTCTCCTTTCAGTCTCCCATGCAACGAAAGACCGCCAGTCCTTGAACTCCTGGCCTTCTATGGGTTCTTCATTCCCCCAGATATACTTGCGTCCAATTTGCTGGCGTTTGATGGTAATGGGCTCGACAATGCCGACCAATATACCATTGCTGGATTCTTTGATCGCTTTGGCATATGCCCTTCCTCGGTTACCACCTCCGATAATCACGAGGCGTGGTGGTCTGCTGGAAAATGGTGGGGTTTCTGGAGCTGGCAGACGAACGATGCTTTCACCTTGCTCGTCTATCTCAGCATGGGGAGTCATGGTTAATGATGCTGATACAGGGCAAAGCTGTGAGTATTGCACAATTATCTGCTGATCAAGGTATGGAAGTTTATACGCGAGAGGCAAGCATCTTGATTCTCGGCATAGTTCGCCGGGTTTGCCGGGTTGGGGCTAGGGGATGTGCCTGAAACGGTTATGGTATGTAACGTTACCGTGATATTCAAATCCAGGCACTCTATTCTCACCCAGGCATAGCATCTCCAGCCATTAAGTAAAGTATGGGTAGCGCGGGATGCATCGTACGGAAGAATAGCAGGCAAAATACGGAGTACGCTTTTTTACAAAGAAAAAAAAAATTATCTCATTCCTTTTTTTTTTCGGTTTTTCTGGGGTTCTTCCTTTTTCGCTCAAGCACTACCAGGACACTCAAGACCTTCCTTTTGTAGATCGCCCGAACTAAGATTCTTATCAACTTGAATCAGTATCACGGCGGGTCCGTTCATACCTTATCGGCGTGACAAGGTATGAACCTGGAACCCAACCAGACTAATGCCGGTAGTGCAGTAGTTTCACTTAGCTCGTCCCCGTCAGTGCTTAACCTATGAACAATGAAAGTCACGCCATTCGGTAACTCTTAGGAGTGGTTCCTGGTGTTCCAACAGTCGTGGTTCCCGGGAGACGATAAAAGAACATCCTTAAAGTAGCGTGCATATGTGACTATCTTGGAATGGCAGCAACTAGGGCTAGATCTAACAGAACGGAGAACTCGAACCCACGCACTACGGAAGGCTGCCATATTTGCCATCACCCAACACACTCTGAGCTGCACCGCTAGCCAGCTTTTGGAAGATGGGACCCCGAACCTGGATCTCAACCCTGCCGGGCTTTGCGCGAAAGTGTTGACCGAATTGAACATGGCAGGTGTTTTGCATAAACCAGGGCTTTTGCGCTTAGTGCTATCCATCGAAGTGTTGAATGATGGATAGAACAACATTAATAGTATTAGGATAATACAAAGCTTGTGGCCCAGAGGATGAGTCCCCATAGAACATCGTATTATCTAAAAAAAAAAAAAAAAAAAAATCATTCATCCCGTGATTGCGTCTTCGAGCCCTCTACGGAGCGGTATGAGTGGAAAGATAGACAAGTCTCGGTTCTTTGTGGTATATGTATTCAAGTCCCCAATTGGTGACAATGTCACCGAGGTTAGTGGGAGAATCATGTCCCATCACTTCCCAGACACGATCGTGAGGGCAGGCAGGCCAGAATCTGATCGTTTGGTGAGAAAATTGTACACGGAACAGGTGACTGTTCTGATGTTGGATGATCTCAATCTAGTTCCTGGCGCATAGAGCTTTTCAAGAATTCGCTTAGGTGAAAGCATGACCACGCTCCGGAGGTTCGCTGAACACAGTTGGCCAGATATCTATATTTAAAGACAGAGTGCATTTCCTTAGGAGCTGTTTTCCACAACCACATACCACAACCACATACCACAACTACAACCAAGAGAGACTCCTCCCCATACCTCAACACAATCTCGACGCATCTTACATCATCACTTCATATCAAACCAAGACAACACTCGCCTAACTTACACAAGAAGGCATAACACCCTCACATACCATCGGCACACAGACACGACTAAACACTAAAACTCTTAGACCAAGTACCACCATGTGTCATTATACCCAGACAATCGAGAAGTGCGAGGACTGCAAGCAGGAGTGGCTGAAGGGCCGCCCGGTCAAGACCAAGATCTGCAAGAAAGTCAAGGACGGAAAAAAGTGTGAGGGCGAGACAGAAGGAACCAAATACGAGTGGATGGTGTGCGATGAGTGTCTGCAGGATCGTCAAATGAAAGGCGAAAGCGACTACACTTGGTAAGCTTCTTAAGTTTTCCGAGCCAAAAGACTGATCGAGGGTAGCACACGAAAGGATAAGAAAGGTCAAGGATAGAGAAAGTAGAGAGTAGACAAAATTGATGACCAATTAACAGATAGTGCTTTCAAATAAAGCAGCAGTCCTAAATCTGTTGCGAACAATTTTCATTGTGACGTGACAATTAAGAAGAGAGCTACGAGTGATGTGGGACTTAGGCGGTGACAATTCGAAAAGTGACAAATGCTTTGGGGAATTCAGGTTCGTAACTCTATGACGCCATCTAGCAATTGGCGGAGCCATGCAAAAACGGTGTGATCCAGACAATTTTACGTCCTCTTAATTACTCGAGGTTGAGCAATGCTGACTATAGGGTAGGTGAGTATGGTTTATAGATGCGAAAACGCCAAAGGCTTTTCACGAAGCAAGACTCAGGGAACAGTCGCAGAGACTACTTCTGGTGGAGTAGAGAGCTCAGAGTTCAATTGTATCCATTCGAACAATGAGACTTGATGGAGTCTAACAATGAAACTCGAGTGTTTTCAGCAAAACAAAACGCGTCGAGTTTCACATAGTGGGGCTTGCTGCAAAGCTTAGTCATTCGTTTTCTCGTTGTGAGTAGCCCACCGGCTCACGTGGGTACAAGCTGAGTCATCCGTGTCAACCCGGACGATCAAGTCTGTGAGACTGAGCTGTAGGTAGGGTAGGCTCGCACTTGGTTGAAAGGAATTCCCTTGAGCTCAGTGACCTAGAAAAACATGGCTCTTCTTTATTGCGCATTTGATTCCTTGGTCCGGGTGTTACGCAACATTTCTTGGTTGCATCGGGAGACCCTCGGGCTTAATACGGCAAAGCTTCGGCTCTGAACCAATCACCTTGGCAGCCCCGGACATCAACAAAAACAAACGCGACACTGGCGGTGACATCGCACTACGCACAATCAACGAAAGAAAAGCAGTGCTGCCATCAGACTCATGCTCACTTCTTCTACTTAGTTACTTAGGACATGTCGGTGGCGAGCTCCCGTATTCTTGATTGGCTTGGTGGAGTCCCGGATTTCCCATCACAGCAGCAGCAACCCATCACAGACACACGAAGAAAACGCCGGAGAACCCCTCTCCCAACGCCCTCGATGTCGGGTGACGAGAGGGCATCCCGAAAACGATTCCGTATCGATCCAGAAGCAACACCAAAAGGAAAACCAACGCTCCGTCACGCTGATGAAGCTGCCAGCGCCTCGTCGTACTATGCGAGCGAAGCCTCGACAACCGGCTCGAAAAGAAATCGCAGCGGTAGATCGAGTCCAACAAAGGGCCTTGCCCTCCTTCAGATCAATCATTTTGTTCAGCAGCGTGCCTTCGCCGGGGATCAACCTGTTCCTTCTACCGTTCAAGCGCTGACGCGGAAGATTCGTGACGACGCAATTGGTCTTGGAATTATAACATCAGCAGACAAGGTTGGCCCGAGTCTATACAATCAGAGTGCTATAATGCAGCGGTCTAATTTGTTTCGTACCATAGGAAGCGATTAGTGATGCCGCGAAAGAGCCCGAAATAAATCCTGCCTTGTTCGACGATGTATTGCATACACCTCGTTTGATAGACGAGTCTGGCCAAAGGGAACTCCTTGGGACGATGCCTCCGCTTGATCAACTTGTACAAATCTGGCAGAGCGCACGAGAGTGTGAACTGAACGGCCATTCTGAATCATCTTGGAACTGTGAGGTTCATGCTCCACTGCTTCGGTCTGCGCTGCGATACGCTGCTGTGAACAAGAGGGCAACGAATCTGGATGTTGAAGTTTCACATATGAATGTGTGAGTGGCCATATATATGGTTTCAGGATGTGCTGTGTTTCTCACTGGATTTTAGTACTACAGCGCAAATTTGCAAATCGTATCTACCAGTACGCCTTGGGCTTCAGACCGACAAGAGAATCGACTTCTGCCTTTGCCTACAGCCCCGTAAATCAGCAGACAACGACAAGATATTTGCTTTGGCTCAACAGTCCGCCCATCAGGGCATCAATCACACTGAGTATACGCCATTGTTAGGGCGACCGATATGCCTCAGTATTGAGACTAAGCGTACCGGGGAGGACTGGAAAGCGGCGGTCCAACAAACGAGTATCTGGTTATGGGCCTTAAAAAAGAGGCTGGATGAATTAGCTGGGCCAAATGCGCTCAACAACGACGAATTAATCTTGCCGGGTATTGTGATTCAGGGGCATGATTGGTACTTCGTTGCAGGTACACCAGGGCTGGAGACGGTGGAGGCAAGTCCTCAAATGATTCTTTGGAGTAAAATTCCATTTGGTTCAACAGAGGGCCTGCAGGGTATTCTTCAAATCGTTGCCACCTTGCAACGACTTGCTCAGTGGTCAGCTCTTACATATTGGCCTTGGTTTCGCGACGTAGTGCTGGAAGCGGAGCATATATAGTACTTTTTGTTTCATGGATCGATCTGAATTATCAGGTAATGTGTTTTTCTTCTTTTAAACAGACTGGGTCTGTAGCTGACAGGGAAGCCCCGTATTGATGATTTATTGATCGAAATTCCCTGAGAGTGCAGGTCTCTCGCTCAGTTTCTGTATCATGCCCTCGTAGTCCTCTACATGGTGCAAAGCCATACCCATGACAACCAGGTCAAAATAAATGGCGCCGCCTCTGGACGCATTAGGTCCCCCAATGGCACGCATTTTCTCCGGAAGGAAACCTGCCTTCTGGCTCATAGTGTTGCACTGCTCTACCATGCCAGAGGAGATATCCATACCTCGGACAATCGAGATGTGTGAAGCCAGTGCCTGAAGACAGTAAGCAATATACCAGGAGACGCACAAAGGACATCGTGCACAAGAAGCGACGCCGTTACCAAAAGCATGATCGAGCATTTTTGACTTTTCAGGGTTGGCTTGGACGCCAAACCATTCACAATTCTTACGCAGTTCGTCAGTTATCTGGTTACACAGTTGAATAATCCACGCCTGCTGGTAAGTCTCGGCAGCAACCTTGCTGGCACATGTTAGTGGTTCACCCAAGGTTGCCTTCACGATTCACTCGAAGTGCTCTTTGTTGTGTTCTCCAAGCGCCTTTCCATCATCACGATCAATGTTGCTGTTCATGGCCTGTGGAACTGGACATTTTATAACAAGCTGGGCCTAGAGATATCTGGAGGCAGAGCAGCAATTGAATCCTGTTATATCACCCTGATTCGGACGCAACGTTCGAGAGGAAGTCCAAATGTTTGACCGCACGGGTTTCGCTGCAAGCAACTCTTAATATGCGCAATGAACGTGTTCTGTGGAGTAACATATGATGCGACTGGGCCTTCAGGGTTCTCGACGATTCTTGAGCCCTCAAGATTCTCAACGAGTCTTACTGTAGCAAAGTTACACTCCTCCTTTTTCCGGTTTCAAAGCCATGTTTGGTTAAAACGGGCTTTCCAGCGCACTTCCCCTTACATGCTCCGTATGTGCCTCGAAGATATACAAACCAATGAGCAACTGGATAAGAGCTTTGGTGATAGGACGAGTCTCATACCCCATAAATGGGCATACGTACACTACTAAGCAATGATGTGCAGATAGCCTGTTATCGTTTATCATGCTAGAGCGGCGGGCCTGGGTTAGAAAGAATACATTTAAAATGAACAATTAGCTTCTACCACTGGGCGACCCTTGTCAAGGTATCCACGAACGAAAAGGCTTGATGCTGCATATTGCTTCTTAATGATTTGGTCTATGCTTCTTTTCTATTGGTCTAGTCCATATTCTATCCTGAAACTCTCATTGAAATCCCTTATTAGAGGAACTGGCTTTCCAGTACCAGGAGATTGCTTCGTTCAAGCATTCTTCCTAAATGCAGTCTCTGGGGGAGTTCTTTCGCCGATGAACGGACTGTCATCCGTTATCGTGCTCCAACGATGCGCATCTAGGCATGCCCTCCGACTTTTGAGTACCGCAGCTTTGGCGCGAGGCCACAGCTCAGCTTCATATGTGTTCAAGGCATCCTTCTGAGTAATAGTGCCAGACTTGAGCAGCTTTAGCTGGTCAACAAGGAGAGCTGCATCTAGAAGTGCGTGGTTGGCCCCCTCTCCACGATACATAGTCATTGCATGCGCGGCATCACCAGCTAGAGTCGCGATGCCTTGATGGTCCCATGTATGACCGGGGTAATCTCCAAGCTGCAGGCGGGTCGTGTGTTGAATGTCATCAGGGATGTCCATGACTGCTGAGTGCATGGGTTCTGCAAACTTGGCCGCTCGTTTCTTCATTAAAGCCACTCGCTCAGCATCACTATCGGGGACATTATCCTTCTCTTCGTCCTTGATCAACCAGCTGACGATGACCAAGGCATCGAAAGACAACCTTCCATCTGGCTCATGGAAGACTTCTTGAATACTGTACCACATGTAGTTCTCGGTCTCTGGCTCGAGTCCATGAAAGAGGAGAGGATCTTTAGCACGCATGGGCGCAGCTTGTTCTGGGGTGAAGTGGCGGACCACACCGATAAGGTTGATGGGCAATCGCTCGAGAGGCATATTGTTGAGAGACTTGCGAACTGCATATTCACCGTAAGCTTTCCATTTCCTGACTCTTGAGCCGGGGGTATGGAGATGAATGTCTATACCTGCGCTGTTATTGCCATCTGCTCCGATCAAAATGCTGCCCTCCTCGACACTGCCGTCGTCGAAAGACGCAATGACGCGGCCTTCGGGAGTCTTTCTGAATGCCTTGAGTCGTTTGCCGTACTGGATGTCCAGATCGCGAGAGAGTACACTACGCAGCTTCTGGCGATGCAGCCTTAATCGTCGCTTGGTAGGGGGGATCTTGTACCGAATCTCGCATGTCGACGCGTCGAGAAATAGGAAGTTTCCCTCGTCTTTCTTCAAGGTCGAGTCTACAACAGCCTGCAATTTCGAGTCAGTCAGTATCCTGGGGGTGTTCCTATCACACAAGCATTCTGTTACTCACAGTGGGGAGAAGCCCGGCCAGCCTCGGCCCAATCGTTCTCTCCAAGGCTTCCAAACACCAGTGTAGCGTCAAAGCCCAACCTTGTCGCTCGTCACGATCCTCGTCACGCTCGAAGATAGCGAAAGGGATGCCATTTTCTAGACATCCCTGTGCGATAGCTAACCCCACGATTCCGGCTCCCGCAATTAAGACTCGCATGCCAGTGTTGGAAATCCCATTGGCGTTACCATTACTTCCCATCCCAGCAGTGCTTGATGCAGGACCTTCAGAGGGTCGTTGAATGATTGCGCTGACAGTCATTTCCGTGCAGAAGGTCTGTGAGGTGAAATGCTGATTTTACTTGCCGTATCGCTGTATAGGTTTTTGATCTTCTTCCAAGGGAAAGGAAGAACGACAGTAAGCAGTTGTAGGCCTTCGCTATGTATTGGGAGCTCAATATTGCGGATGGCTATCCGTGTGGTAGTCGTAAAGGCCTGGTCCAAACGGAGACAAGCCGGAAAACTTCCGGGGCGTGTCGATAAGGACATTACCCAGCTAATGGGTTATGTACATTGAAAGCAAAACACATCCATCTTAAACCCGATGTCACCGGAAACCGAGGGAAGGAGACTGAGTGAAGCTGAGGAGAGATCTGGACCCTCGAGATGCCATCGACTGGGGACTGCTTCCATTTCCTGATGCATCCTTGCCGAATCTCGTCGAGGTAGGTCGGCCAATGAGCTCCTCCCTACCTGACGGGACTCTTGTGTCCTGTAATTACTGAGTTTCGCAAATCAAGCACGTGCTTTCTCTTTTGCGTGCCACCAGATAACATAGAATAAGACCGCCAGTTGCCTATCACACTCAAGGTACTATTGATCACGGTGCAATGATCACCCTAGACTTCAAAACAATTTCGACGCAGGCATCAACATAGGAACTTACATATATTGAACGGGTAACGGCAAGCCTTCGCTGGCAAAGATGAGCGGTAGTCTTAGTCTATTCTTACTTGCAAACTAACCAATTCAATCATTACCCTTCGCCGTTCTTTTCGCACACTCCCCCCTGAGGTGCCAGTTCCCTAGAGCCCCGGTCACCTCACTCAACCCTTCGTTCTTAGATAGATACCACGGCTGTGCACTTAATCTCGACTAATAATCGGGGATTAGGCAAAGCTCGCACCTCTACCGTCGTCCTCGCAGGGGCCTTCGTCCTGTCCGGCCACACCTTGTCCCATTCCGTGTTCATTCCCGCATATGACCCCTTCATATCAGTGAGGAAAACGGTAGCGTCGATGATATTGGCCAGACCAGCCCGTCCTTGAGTGGCACCGTTGATGATTGATCCGATGTTGCGTAAGACTGCTGCAGTCTGCTCGGCTGCGTCAAGCTTCAAAGAGCCATCGACAAGCTCCATGACCCCTTCGTGTGTGCCATCACCTCGTCGAGATGATGTTCCAGATACGTAGATAGTGGTAAATGAGCCTCCAATGGCACGAGCATGGGGATAGTTGGCATAGCCCTGTGCCTTGCCAGATGGTAGGAGGTAATGAGTGCCATTTTCGGTTGACATTCTGAGATACAAGGCTCTGCCTGAATAAGATGTCTGTCGTTGAGGAGAATGTCCCAGTTGGACGGGCGGATAGAAATACGGGCTTATTATCGGGCGGATGGGCTATTTGCGTATCAATTCCCAGGCCAACTTTGCTGCTTCGGAAGTTCGGATATGCATCCGAAAGCCGACCTACTCTCCCTTCGCTCTCCACCTGCAACGGCCCACGAGAACTTCGGTGTCTCTATTCTCGGCTGGTATTATTGTCATTGGCTTTCGCAAATTGTGATAATGAAGAGCCTGTAGAGCTCTGATCTCTCACGTTTCAGAATAAACATGTCAAAAGAAATCTAGCGATATCGCTCTATATGACAGTGGAGGGGCTGAAGCAACATGGGCTGGCGAATGAGAGCTGGTATAGTTCCGATGGAATAGAACATATCTTATAGACTGGGTACATGAATAGTACGCACGTTCGTGAAGACATCCCTACTGTACCCACCGCCCTCCCGTCCGGTTCCTGAGTTTTTCATTCCCCCAAATGGTGTCGCCAGCTGTCGTACCAGCCAACAATTCACCCAAACCATTCCGGCCTCGAGTCTTTCGCAAACCCGCCTAATCATCCCGATATCGTGTGTTAGAACAATCGCTGCGAGACCATTAGGGTTCTCATTTGCGAGTCGGACAGCGTCTTCCTCCGCTTGAAATGGAGAAATGGTCACTACTGGTCCAAAGATCTCCTCCGTCATGATCTTGCTTGAGGCAGATAGTCTTGTGAGAACCGTAGGTTTGATCCAATATCCGTTGGCGGGGTTCTCCGGGGGGGTGTCCCCAGTATGGAATATGGCATTCTCCAGCTCGGCTTGCTTAATATAATCGCGGATCTTGTTGTAATGCTGGAGAGATACCACAGCTCCCACCTCTTTACCAATCCTATAGTGTGTCTCAATGTGTTGAGAAAACCCTTCTACAAAACGATCGAAGACGGGGGCTTCAACGTAGATCCGTGAACCACAGAGGCAAATCTGTTACAAGAACGAAAAGAAATTCGGTTAGTGGAGGAATTACCATCGAAAGAATATCGTCTTACCTCGCCCTGGTTGGTGAATGCTGCTGTAGCTGCCAATTCTATCGCTTCTCTAATGTCGAAATCCTTGAAAATCAACGTGGGATTCTTGCCTCCAAGCTCTAGAGACAAGTGCTTGCTAATATCTGCGGCTGTATTCTTTCTGATCTGAATCCCCGTGGAGGTGCCTCCTGTAAAAGAAATGCCTTTTACTTGAGGGTGAGATACAAGGGCCGAACCAGTTGGCATTCCGCCCCCAAAAACCATGTTAACTACGCCTGGTGGAAGTTCGGCTTGACGGATTATGTCGCACAAGACTAGAGAATCCAAAGATGAGTAAAGATCGATTTTCCGATTCAGATGACATACGGAAAGCGCTTATGCTTGTGATTTCGCTTGGCTTTGCCACCGCCGTGCAGCCAAATGCAATGCAAGGGGCTATCTTCCACGACAGGAGATATAGCGGCATGTTCCAGGGAGATATGAGACCAAAAACGCCAACAGGCGATCGGTGCTCATAGGCAAGAACGGCATCGTCAGTCATTCGAGCAGCAGCTTCGTCGTGTAGTATATATCCGGCAAAGTAGCTAGAATAGTGTTAGTAACAGACGTAAAACGCATCTCACACTTCCTACCGAAAGTTGGATTCCGCCCTATCCACTTCAACCCGTGCGCGGTCAATGGTCTTCCCCTGGTCTATGCTTTCCCAGATCGCAAGGAACTCTCGCTGCTCCTTTACGAGGTCCGCAATTTTATTCAAGAACCTAGCTCTTGTCGATTTCGGAGTGGTTGACCATCTAAGAAATGCTGATTTAGCAGCAGATACTGCTCTGTTGACATCATGTTTCGAAGAGCTGGGTATTTTTGCAAATACCTTTCCAGATTTCGGGTTGTAAGAGTTTATCCATGACTCTGGCGCACCAGAGAACTTGTTGTTCACGAAATTCTGGATTAGTAGAGGCGAGGTTTCGCATTCGTCCGCCAAGGTCGATGCTTGAACAAAGTCTAGACCCGAGATCCTCGAAATGGTATCAGCCATTTTATCAGCGGGACAGGGAGTGCCAACTTGAGTAGTATCCAGGCTGAATCTACTTCAAACATTTCGAGGGGTTGGAAGGTGCTAGGAATCAAAAGGCCTGCATGAAGTTGGTGAGACGCGGAAGGCTTCCGAGATTACAAATCTATCCATCCAGACGGAGATAAGGAGGAGAAGAGCGGCATAAGTCAATTTTCCAAGCAGTATCCTTCGCGCAGTCTGTAGCCTCTAACCATATTCCAGTCCATTTTGAAGTCTTTGACTATGGCCAGCCTTCAATCATGGAGCCGGGTTATTGCTCGTCATGGCAAGCGATGGGACCTCTCCGTGAACGCCGAGTGCGAGCAGTTTTTTACCCGAGCCCACGAGCATGAGTTCTCGAAAGCTATAGCAGAGCCAATACGAGTAGTCAAAGGGTTGAAATATGGCTCAGATTCGAGGCACCGGCTTACTGTAAAGGCAGCCCTTTCCTACGGAAACACGTTCATTGACGAGAATAGATCTTCGCCCCCAAAGCCGCGGCTGAACCGAGACCAGTAGTTGTTTATTTCCACGGTGGAGGGTTCACTGCTGGCGACATCGACATTTCTAACCATCTGCATAGCAATATTGGTTCGCTACCGACCACTAGATCGTCGGATTACATCACTGACACATAGCAGGATACTTTTTTGCATCGCATGAATGTGTCTGTGTCGTGGCCACCTACAGACTCCTCCCGGGCGCCCGATTTCCAGATGGTGCTGAAGATATTGCCAATTGTCTTGACTGGATTGAACAGCATGTGGCTGAGTACGGCGGCTCAAACACTGACATTCACGCGGTTTGTCAGAGCGCGGGAGCAGCCCACTTCGCCATGGCACTCTTCTCCTCAAGAATAAGCATCCGGGGCCTAAAGAACGCCATTCTACTCAGCGCACCATACCGATACAACCTAAACCTTGCTCGAAGAAGAGCGAACATGTTTAAATACTACGATGTTGAAGTCGAGGACATTGTGGAAAAATCGACAGCGCTGGCTCTCTTCAGGGAATCCGGCTGGGAGAGGCTCGCAGAAGAACATAGGTGCAGGATTGTGATTATGGTAGGGCAGTACGACTCGGATGAGATACTTGACGCAAACTTCGCATTCATACAATCCTATCGCCAGAAAATGGGTGCTATGCCGTTATTTGAGACGATCGAGGGACACAACCACGTCAGTTACGCCCTTGCAATCGGATTGAAGGGCGAGACGCTGGGACCGCGCATTTTAGATCTTGTTAAGGCGACCAAGTTTTAGGTTCTTACTGATCCAAATGCCTTTTCCGATCATGATATCGATTTCATAAGTGGTCTTGAGATTGAAGTTGTGAGCATTTGGGCAGGAACGAGTTTCAATGCTACAGGGTAGCTTGGGAGTCCGGTACTGGTTACTGAGTAACCACGGAGTAAACTGGACCAAAAGGAAATCCACCGGAGGTACAGGGTAGCCAATGAGAATTGACAGACAGTCGGGTATCTTCCGGTCTCCGATGGAATGTGGATCAATTTCTGTGGCCAGATAAGTCCTCATTAATAAAAACACCGCTTATTGCTAGATATCTCGGAAGCCCGGAAGTTATCCGGGATGTCCGTATGACGGAGGGCCCTCAAGCATGTTGGCTAAACGATGATTGCAAGAATGGGGTAAGCCGCCCTGAACCTACTAATCGAGTGCGTCTCCCAGCATCACGTAGCGGGCAATGGAACCCTGCAAAACAACTTGAAGCCACCAGCTGAAAACCTTTGTCATGTCTCCAGCCAAAGTGATCGTCCCATCGGAAATTCAACCTGAGCCGTTGAAAGACCTGGACAAGGCCGCTCTCGAAAAGCAAATTCGACAGAAAGATCTCGTTCCGCTCTGGAATACGGGGGCTCCACCAACTGGACATGAGCCTCACTCGAAACATATTCCGGCAGTATGGAAGTACCAAGATATGAAGAGGCTTCTGCAGGCTGCGGTAGACATCGTCCCAGCCCATGAAGCCGAGCGCCGTGCCGTCTTGATGGTCAACCCCGGCGGCAAAGTCTCGCCACATACCTCGGAGGTGCTACTCGCAGCACACCAGCTTATCACACCTGGTGAACAGGCCCTCTGCCATCGACATACGCCATTCGCGGTGAGGTTCCTGATCGAAGGCTCCAAAGGATACACCGCCATCGACGGCAAGAAGATGTACATGCAGCCGGGCGACTTGATCATCACTCCGCAATGGAAATGGCATGATCACGGTAACGAAGGCGATGACGATGTTATCTGGCTGGACGGTCTGAACATTCCGTTGTTCAAGCTCATCCCCATCGACTTTACTGAGCATTACGAGGACGAGCACCCTACTCAGTACCACAGCTCCAAACCAGTCGTCGACGCTGACTGCGAGGACATGAAATTTCCTTGGGTTTCGATGCAAGCCGGACTTGATGCCATACCCGGACCATATGCCTCCAAAGAGTATACGTTACCTGGAGGCTTGTCGGTCTCGAGGATAATCGGGGCATTTGCAGAGCGTATCGATGCTGGTCAATCATCAAACGTACGCCAAAACACAGCAAGTTACGTGTTCCAAGTGCATGCCGGCCACGGGCAGACGCATGTGACATTACCAAACAGCAGGAACACTTACACTCTTTCATGGGGTCCTGGAGATGCCTTTGTCATTCCGCCGTGGCATGAGTTCAGTGTTACTGCGGATGTGGACTGTCCTACAATGTATCTGTTCTGCTTCACCGATAAACCAATGCAACTGAACCTGGGGATTTATAGATCTGCGAATTGAAATGGGTCAAGGGCGGTTAGGCGATGGCCTCGTCATTTCGCTCCAGCCACTGCTTTCGTTGTTGAAAATTGACCAACGAAAAACACAGAAGTACGCACGCCGTAGGACTAGATCGAGTCGATAATGGCTTCAAACATCTCAAACCTCTAGCGATAAGCGGGTCTGCTACTGTTGATTTGCATTTGTATTAATGACAGTGTGTTTGCTTGCTACGCTAGTTCTATTCAATAGTTTCCACCTTGTCTCGGGACGTCCACGATAGTGTGAGCCTTGCTTGTTGGTCTGTTAGAACGTGTCCCTGTTTATCCTCTCGTGGGCCGCTTGCATTTGCTCAACAGAACTGTTGTTGGTTGTTACTTGACGAAACAGAAGTGATAAGAAAGGGGCGTAAAATTGAGATTTTATCAACCGATAAGCAGACCCTTACATTTCTCCTTTTTCTCTGTAGCTACATAAAGAGACGTACTTGGGGACTTGGCCCGTATCCTAATCTGGAGTACTCGGTGGATGGCGAAAGTTGCAATTGCCGGGCTCTTATCTCCGACTTCCGACACTACGTAACTAGTTATCTGCTCGTCTCTGGATGATGAAGAAGGCCCCCGTCCCCGCTGTACAAAAGTCCAGAGCTCTTATACTCCCCTGTCCCATGGTTGTTGGCCTCCAGCAACATGGCGTCGAAATCTCTCCGCTCCGCTGCTACTGTCGCTGGCGACGAGCCAGCTCGCGCCTTATCGCTGGTCAATGCAGCTCGCCCGCCACAGGGACGCAAGCGTGTTTGGCGTGCCTGCAACTGGTGCAAAGCGAAAAAGGCCAAATGTGACGGGTCTGAGCCCTGCAATACATGCATCAGCAACTCGGTCGACTGCGTCTATCCAGAGTATAGTTTCGGACCCAGTGGCAAGGGTGTCCCAATGGAGTAAGGAGTCTTAAAGTCGTCCTTGGAAGTACTTGACTCACAAGCTTAGGCAAATCCAAAGTCTAGAAAACCGAATGCTATCAATGGAGGCCATGTTCCGAGAGTTCTTGGAGCGGCAGGCAAGCCAAGAAACCCCAACATCGAATCCTGAACAGCAATCAGACTCAAGGCCAGGTCCATGTCCTGGAGGTAATAGGTCATCACCGCGACGGCCTCTAGCCGAGGAGTCCTCGCAGACCGTCGGCGCCGCTTTGGCACATGGAGACGAGAACGATAAGAGTGAACAGGTACTTGATGCTATCATAGCGGGAGAAGAGAATGGACCCATGGAGGATGCAGGTTGCAACAGTCCTGCTGCCGTCCCGAAAGTGAGTCTAACAACAGCCCCCCCGCGCGTTGGAAAGTTGCCGCCCAGAGAAGGACCTTCACCTGGAAGAGACAAGGTGGCACCGCAGTCCGAAAGACTGATCCATGCCCATGCACAAGAGACAGCAATGTCTCCTTTTGGTGATATCTTTGCGCCTTTCGAGGGCATGTGCGGCGATCCCGAGATCCCAGAACCTAAACGAAGGCGAAGGGAAGTCCGTATTTATACCGACGAGTATGGAATACTCGACACCGACTCAACAGGTGAACTGCGGTACGTTTCTGGTGTTGTACCCCATTGATATGATAAGAGAACTGATCATGCGTTGATCAGATACGTTGGTAGCCAGGCCACAGTCAGCATCGCTAATGTATGCGACGGTTTACGATCGTACATCCAGAGCGGCCTGAGAGAAAAGGGCTACGAGACAAGAGAGTATTACTTCGGCTCCCCTTCAGAGAGCGTTGACCCAGCTTATCGATTCGAAGCACGTCGCGATGCCTTCGAGATTCCTCCGCAATGCCTTGTAAACAAGCTAGTGCAGTCTTTTTACGATAGGCTATATCCCGTGTTTCCAATCATACAACGCGATGACTTCCATCACCAGTATCAACACCTATTAGGGGCAGGCGATGAGATGAACGACTTCGTGTCAGTTTTTTTTGCGGTGCTAGCCGTTTCTTCACGTATGTTGCCTTCAGACGATCCTGTATTTGATGAGCCTGGGTGCCGCAAATATCGCCATGCAAGTCTCGGGCTTTACTTCTATGCAATGGCCAAGAACGCTCTCGACTACAGTCACTATACAGTTATGTCAATAGGCGACCTCGCCATTCCGCTCAACACACAACAAAACTCGATCAATAGGGTTATCGCAATGGGTTTGTCGAGTTCCTACTTAGCTGCAACTGGCAACGAGGCTGAAGCATGGACAACCATCGGGACTGTTATCCGTCTTGGCCAGGACCTCGGCCTTCACGTATGTCTGATCCGATGAATAATTCCACCTTGAAGAATATCCTCTTGTGATTTTTGCTGACGAAAGAAGCGCTCACCGGAGAAGCTACGTCTTCCAGAAGTCGATTGGAAGAAGCGACGTTGCCTGTGGCTCTGTCTGTACATACTCGACCGATCTTTGTCCATCTCCCTAGGGAGGCAGTTAGCCATCAACGATGCAGATTGTGACCTGGAACTTCCTTCAAATAATTACTCGGAAGACATCGAAGACCTCACGGGGTTCTTTGCGTTGGTCAGACTTCATCGTACCTCCGGAGAGATAATTTCCTTGACAAGCTCCATCAACAATGTCAAGGCATGGCATAACTCCGGCCAGAGTTTAAGAAAGAAGGTCAATGAGCTTAGTCGTACGCTTCAGAGATGGGCGTCAGACTCGGTACCGCCGCATATAAAGCAGGCTACGCAGGGCCAGCACTTTACCGAAAGATCTGTGCTCCTTTGCGCCTTCTTTGCTTCGGTGATGCTCCTGCACAAACCTTTCATGGCAAACCCCCATCGCGAGTCCCCCCTTGGTAATGCTGAGGCCATCATGCAGTGTGCTCGTGCTGCAATTAAATGCATCGGGTCAGCAGCCGACAGTTTGCGTAGCATCCCCCCTTGTCATTTCCTCACCTTCTATGGACAGCAGGTATTTGTAAGCTCCGTGCTGTTGATGCACTGTCTGCGTATCTCCAAGGATGAGCTCTCGATGACCGAGGTCATGAGTCACGTCCAGAACGGCGTGCAGGCGCTCAAATGCTTCGATCATACTTGGCCTGGAGCTCGGAAATGTTGTGGGATCGTGGAAGAGTTTCTCGCATTCACTCTCGAGGTCCTGAAAGCCGGAAAAGCCGGGCGTTGTTATTTCCACGACGGAGAACTTCAACCCTCTCATTCTCGCTCTCTGACTCCTAGCTCATCGATGACCGCCCTTAAGAATTTTCCGCAAAGCTCTGGCCAGCAGTTGCGACAACAACGACACATGTGCTGCTCAGAAGACCACCAGCTTACACCACAACGCCATATTTCGACCATGCGTTCTAACACCAGTAATAAATTGAACCTCGGAGGAGACGGTCAAAAAAGCTCTAGTCAATCCTTTCTACACGACTTCAATCTCAAGCCATCGCTAGAGTCCAAGCGACGGCGCGACGACTTTCTAGACCAGCCTGCGCCGCCGATGTTAGGTACGAACGAGTGGGAAAGCTTGTTTGATATGAGTGATTTTCTGAACAAGGACAATTGCTTCTCGGCAGACCACCTGAGTCCCTTCTTGGACACAACAGAACTGGCTGCACCGTTTGATATTTGGAGTGTACTTTAGGATTCTCATGAATTGACACACTTAGACAGGAATCGCAATGTGAAATGCCTGAGACTGGCCTCATCAATGACCGGCCCTTTACCTTCACCCGCCTCCTGTGCTACATCTGAGATTCCCCTGTTTCCAAAAACGATTTTAGCATCTGGTCTCTTTCCCCAAGCCACCTTGAGTCCTTCTCCAGGCCCAGGAATCTTAAGGCATTGTGGGACAGCATGTCTGCACGCTGTTCCCAAGAGAGAAAACTGTTAAGTTTCTCATCAGAAGCGAGCATTTTACCTGGCTCGGGCATCTCACCCAGTGGAAAGGGGAAATCGCTTCCCATAACAATCCTTGACGTGCCTATTCTCTTGACCGCAAACTCCAGCAGGTCGGGATCATGTACTAGACTGTCGATCCATATGTTTTCCCGTTGCGTAAGATGCTCGGTTGGGGTGACGGCCTCTGCGCGATGAGCCACCAGGTCGGGCCTGCAGTCATAGCCGTGCTGAATCCGTCCAATGAGCGAAGGAAAAGATCCGCCAGCATGAGCAAAGCACATTCGTAGTCCTGGATGACGAACAAAGATGCCACCAGCGGTCAAAGCATGGATAGCTAGAGCCGTTTCTGCGGGCATGCCAACCAACCAGGCTCCCCAGTAATTACCCCATCGAAAGCTCTCCTTCGGCAACGAGTAACCCAAAGGGTGTACAAACAGAGGCATGTCCAGATCCTCGCACGCTTCCCAGAAAGGCTCGAGGCGGAAGTCATCAAGACTCATATCACCGATAGTTGTCCCAATTTCAACACCACGGAGACCAAGCTCATATTTGCAACGATGAAGCTCTATAATTGACTCGTCGATGCCTTGAAGGGGGAGAGTGCCGAGACCAATGAAGCTTTCAGGGTAATTGTGACACACTTGGGCGATGTGGTCATTCAAATGTTTCGCCAAGACAATAACCGGTTCGGCAGGCTGATCATAGAAGAACAGGATTGGAATGGTGCTTAGAACCTGTACCTGTACACCGTTCGCCTTCATCTCTGCCAATCGTACTTCGGGATTGAAGCAATTTGCGTCAATGGTGCGAAAGAACTGCCCTCCAACGTACATGTCCTTCTTGGAGAGATCCACAGCGTTGGGCTGGAGCTGTAGCCACGGCGACTGCGCCGTTGAAGATGGATAACGGGCGAGGTTTGGCAGTGTAGGGGGCATGATGTGCGTGTGCATGTCGACCCGGAATAGGGCGTGGCTATGGGAGGCCGTTTCGATGTCAGTTTGAGGGGTTGTATGGTTGCATGCGCATCCCTCTGAACTAGATCTTGAAGAGGTGTCCATTCTGAGGTCGGAGTCTACGCCAGACACGATCCAGGGAGTTCAGATTGTCTTTAGTTGGTGATGTCAACAAGGAATGAAACTGAAATTTGTTCAAGTACTGTGGGAGTGGGATATTGTCCGGGGAGATCATCGTGTTGTTGCAAATCCACGTTCACTGGCTGGAGCAAGCGGATGCGCATCCAGGAACACCGGAAGTCATCCGTGAAAGGCTTGGGCAGAGATTAATCCACACCCTTTTCTTTTGAGCCAAATAGGTGCTAGAAGTCTTCCGTACTACTTCATGGTCAGTGGAGCCGATATTACAGAAGCTGAGGACCGCCTCCCTCTTTCATATCCAGCAATGGCCATTCCGGAACCAACACCTCTATTGCACTGGCTGGCAACCAATGATCGTCTCCTGCAGCCGCCCGTCAATAATTTCTGCTTGCATACGGGCCAAGACTTTGTCCTCATGGTGGTCGGTGGGCCAAATCAACGCAATGACTTTCACGTCAACGAGACAGAGGTAAGGACTGGTGTCCTGAATCTAGAGTAAAGCTAAGTACAATAGGAATGGTTCTACCAGATGAAAGGAGCCATGCTGCTCCGAATCGTTGAGAATAACGAGTTTCGGGATGTTCATATTAAGGAGGGCGAGTCTTTTTTACTCCCAGGTATATACGACTTTCTCATGAACTAAGTTCACGGCAAGCTGACGTCTACGTGTTGGCAATAGGCAACACTCCTCATTCGCCCATCCGATTTAAAGACACCATCGGCATGGTAATGGAGCGCGTGAGGCCCGAGGGTAGTATCGACAGACTTAGGTGGTACTGCTCTAAAGGAAACCATGAGCAGCCCACACTCATTCAGGAGGAGGTCTTTCACTGCACGGATTTGGGATCGCAGCTGAAGCCGTTCATCCAACACTGGATTGATGATAAGGAGTACCGGCGTTGTAAGTTGTGTGGCAAAGTTGAGGATGCCGAATTGATCAAGGAATAAGTGAGACGGCGCTCAAATTGAAATGTTGTCCCTCGTTACGATACAAGCAAATATAGGGAGCTAGCTCTTCATGAACTCACTGTATTTCCAGCTGAAAGCTTAAGTTTTCTCTTATAAATCCACGCTATGAATAACAATGTTAAACAAGCGTTTAATGTTGCCAATGGCAACCTCGGGTCCGGTGAAATGTCTCCACTCTCTACACAAGATCTTATCATCAATTGGATCACCAGCAGACCTCTACCCTTTCTACGATAAGAAGTGGCGAAGTTACGGTTGTCATTACAGGTCTTGCCGAAGCCAAGAGCGTCTTCTAGTTAAAACCGGTCTCGAAATTAAGGATATGGTCTTCTTTTGTTTATCTTAGCCGTTGCCAGGATATCGGTCGCTTTTTTCCCGTCGCGTCCACCAGTGATGCATCCGCTGGATGAAGACACGTCTTATCAAAAAAGCGAGATTGGGTCCTGGCTGTGCGGGGTATATCGGTTTAATAACAGACTAGTCTTGATAACGCCCAGTCTCTACCAGTCTCTGCTAACCTTGGAATGGAGTAAAGGCTAGAGACTACACCAAGGCAGGTCTAGGTCGTCTACACTTATCGTTTGATAGGAAGCTACTTCCGAGATGTTGAGAGGCTGGTCACCCAGGCCGTCCGTCTTTCTTCTATGCGTCGTAAACTCATATTAACACCCAAACTCCCAGGATTCAGTCGTATGATTCAACTATTGTGGAGCAACTCCGACTAACATCCGCAGTATCCTATGATGAAAGATTCCATCAAAATGGCAGGCACCTTGAGCCTACTCAAGCAGCACCGAGTCGCCGTCATGGTTTCGGCGCTGGCCAATTTGGGTTCCATGCTCTTCGGTTTTGATACTGGCATCGCTGGAGCTGTCATTGCTCTTCGAAGGTGAGATTTCCACAGGACTAAGAAGATATGACCTTGATCTTGGGGCGGCGCTGACAGAATTGGCCTTGGTAGCTTCCAAGAAGACTTTGGTATGGCGGACGACGTCCACAAAAAGGTCTATTTGCAGAGTAACATAGTTGCACTGCTCAACGCCGGGGCTTTCTTTGGTGGAATGCTGCCACCAATCATTAGCAGAGTTCTCGGTCGACCTCGAACCATCACACTAGGCTCTTTCTTTTTGATCGTGGGTGGAGTGCTCCAAGTCGCCGCCCAGGGGCCTTCACTGTCCATGATTTACGCTGGACGAGTCATTGCAGGGTTTGGTGTTGGTATGGTCAGTAACTTGGTGCCCTCTTACGTGGCAGAATGCTCTCCCAAAGAGTTGCGTGGAATGCTCATGAGTGTATTCGAGCTCGCTCTTGCCTCGGGTGGTGTTCTTGCTTACTGGACGAGTTACGGATGCTCCAAGAATCTCGAGCCTTCGTCTAAGCAATGGCGTCTTCCCCTGGGCATCCAAGTAATCCTCGCCGTTCTCATTTTCGTCGGCTCGCTCTTTACCGTCGAATCACCTCGCTGGCTTGCCAAGATGGATCGTTGGGAAGAGTCTTTGCAGACTACAGCGTACCTGCGGGGCAAGAGCATTGACGATGAAGGCGTCCGAAGGGAGGTTGCCGAGATGCGAGTTCAAATTGAGCATGAGGTTGCAACCACTCAGGGACATGTCATTCGTGAGTTCATCCACAAGTCCAACTGGAAACGAATTATGTGGGGGATACTTGTGCCCTTTTGTTCCGTCTGGACCGGCCAAAACGCTCTACTGTACTATGGCCCGACTGTCTTTGCCGAGGTAGGGTACAGTAGCCAAAGTGCTGCGATTCTAGCAACAGGAGTGTTTACTCTGCTGAAGCTTGCGTGCACTTTGCTCTTCCTTATAGGAATGGTCCAGGTGTTCAAGCGCAAAACTCTCTTGGCCGGAGGCGCCCTGGTTCAGGGTGCTTTTCTCTTCACATTCGGTGCCCTACTAAAAACCCATCCTCCGAAGGAGGGAGCCACTTCGCCTGGGCCAGCAGGCCAGGGAATGGTGCGTCATCCTCTTCTACCTTTAAGAACGACTCTAACATAATATGAACAGATGGCTTGTATATACCTATTTGTCGTGGTTTACTCGTTGACGAACGGCCCTCTGTCATGGGTATACATTGGCGAGATGTACCCGGCACGCAGTCGTGATATCGGTATGGCCATGTCCGTCGCTGTCGTCTGGGCCACGAACTATATGATCTCAGGTGCGCT
Organism: Xenoacremonium recifei; assembly: GCA_012184525.1. Taxonomy (NCBI): domain Eukaryota; kingdom Fungi; phylum Ascomycota; class Sordariomycetes; order Hypocreales; family Nectriaceae; genus Xenoacremonium; species Xenoacremonium recifei. Next base: position 11,234 of record WOFQ01000119.1, on the reverse strand, counting down.
ATGTCCTATCCGTCAAGATTCATGTGTCGAACACCGGCTAAAACAAACATCGGTAGCCATTACTCCTATTCTCGTCCTAAAGATTGGTTGGAAGACCTGGATGCTGTTTGGCACGACCAATGCTGCTGCTTTCGTCATTTTCTCCTTCCTGCCGGAGACGTCGGGGCTCACACTGGAGGAGACTGATGTTATCTTCGGCATTATCGACAAGAAGACTCGCGATCTTGAAGTAGGTGCTAAGATGCAGGAGAAGGTAGTGGATTAGGTCAGTGTCTCGCCCTCTCGATCTGCTCCAGGAGTGTAGCTCTTATGAGGAGTTCGCGTTGTCAACCTACTACCAAGAAAGAAAGAGAATGGTTTATCGTGGCAGGTCTGAGGCCACACAGCGTCCTGTTACCTTTAGGTTCGTCGATTCTAGATCGCCTATAGATAGTAAGTTCATAGTGCGTTCCAGTGGAGTACGCGGACATTGTAGTTGGACCGTCTATTGTCGGGGGCTGAATGTTGACTATGTGGATGTTTAATACTATGGCGCATGTTGAAGAGTGATGCCGTGTACCCCTTGCCGAAGTCAAAATCTCTCGCAATTAAACCAGTAACAGGGGCTCGCTGCAACCTCTTTGCAAAAGCCGGGGCGCTAGTTTTGGTACCCATCTGCGCCGGCTTTACAATACTTCACAGTTTGGAATATTCTTTGTAACACTGATGTTTCTCCTAGTAATCTGGGGCGTATCCCGCCTTGTTATATTTTCAGCCACTTCGGAAGAGATCACAGACCAACAGACTAAACCAGCCCACTGCAGGAGAATGAGTGGATTTTCCCTCCAGCACTTATACGAATCGCAGTGAGTCAACTACGGCCATCACACGCTTATCGAATTCTTCCGCCTCCCGTGGTCCCAAGCGTTGAGTGCGCTATTTTGGAAAGACTTCTCAATGTTCAAAAAGATGAGCGTAGATTGTGAGCTCTGTAGAGGACAGACACGGTTATGAACACGGGAACGGGGATGAAATGGATGTTTAATATGGCAAATGCACCCGGGTGTCCCTGAATCATCCCTGAATCTCACTATAACGAAATCTACACCCGAACAAACCTTGAAAACAAGACCTGAGACGGCGCGTGCACCGGTCAAACCCCTCTTTCCTTCAATCAACATCTTTCCCTTTCCCCTAAGAAGACCTTCTGATGGTGAGAGCGAGTGGGTGAATAGGTCGACGATAAGAAATCGCTTTCCAAACGGGCCCGGATACGCTTCCGGAATCCGGTTGCTATCGCAGACGACCCGCCATTGTACAGCTCCACCGCTCGAGGCACTGATAACTTCAGGCTGATGAAGACCTTCTTGATTTCACGATGCCAACCAGTCCAGGGATCTCTACTGTAGCCAGTAGGACTTTGTTCTCTCCTCGCTTTTCAATGACACGGTGCCATTATGGATTTAAACACCAGCAGCCCGGGACGCCCAAACTTCCTCATCATTATCGCCGATGATCTAGGATTCAGCGACTGCGGATGTTTCGGCTCTGAGATCCAGACCCCTCACATTGATGCACTTGCGGCCGAACCCGGATCCCTGAGATTTACGGAATTCCACGTTGCAGCGGCATGCTCACCGACAAGATCAATGCTTATGACCGGGACAGACCACCACATTGCCGGCCTCGGCCAGCTCCATGAATTCACCCGAAACTCACCAGCTCATCAAGGCCAACCAGGTCACGAGGGTTACCTGAACAGCTCTGTTGTTACGCTCCCAGAGTTACTCGAAGATGGTGGCTACTATACAGTAATGGCCGGGAAATGGCACCTCGGTTTAATGCCTGAGCATCACCCCGTAAAACGCGGCTTCAAAAGATCCTTTGCCCTCTTACCTGGCAGCTCAAATCACTATGGTGAAGTCACTCCACGTACAAGTAACCAAGCTGGGCATTCACTAACAACTTCATTAAATCAGGTTACGAGCCGGACTACGAGGATCCTTCTGTTGAGCCAGGTCGCTTTATGGAGGCTGCTACACGAGCGCTGCATGCTGAAGACGACCACTTTGTAAAATCTCTTCCCAAACCTTGGTACTCCTCTGATGGCTACACGGAAAAGCTCTTGGAGTATCTGGAGGTCCGGTCCACTCTAGAGGAAGATCAGCCATTCTTCGCCTATCTGCCATTTAGTGCACCACATTGGCCGTTACAGGCACCTGATGAGAACACTGCAAAGTATAGGGGCAAGTACTCAGACGGGCCTGATGCTTTACGGTTGGGTCGAGTTGATACACTGAAGCGTATGGGTCTTATTGCCGAAGATATCCAGCCACATCCTGTGTCTACTACACCACACGACGATTGGGCATGGGAAAGCCTCGATGATGAGACGCGTTCCAAGTCAGCTCGGGCGATGGAAGTTTATGCTGGCATGGTTGACCGTATGGACTGGAATATTGGACGGGTTATCTCATACCTTCGTTCCTCCGGTGAATATGATAACACCTTTGTTATATTCATGTCCGATAATGGCGCCGAAGGAGCTTCGTACGAAGCGCGACCGATTTTGGGGAAGGCTTTAATGGAACATATTGCCAAGTATTACGATAACAGTCTGGATAACATCGGACATGCCGATTCATTCGTCTGGTACGGACCGCGTTGGGCTCAGGCGGCCACTGCTCCCAGCCGGCTTTTCAAAATGTTCTCAACTGAGGGAGGTTGTCGGGTTCCCTTGGTGGTGAAGCCCTCGAAATACGGTCTCGGAGGAACCAAGAATCAGGATCGATCCTCCTCTATCATCGCGAATTCTTTCTGCACGGTCATGGACATAGTACCGACGATTCTTGACCTAGCTGGATTGTGCCACCCTGGAACGCTATACAAAGGTAGAAGCATAGCTCCCCTGCGCGGTCGTAGCTGGATACCTTTTTTATCTGGCTCCGCATCCTATAATGAAGTCTGTGATCTTCAAATCCACTCAGATGGTGATGCTGTTGGATTTGAAGTTGGGGGGTCCGGCGCGCTTCGTCGAGGCGATTATAAAATCACGTTTGTCCCAGCACCCCGAGGACCACAAGAGTGGGAGCTATTCAACATTCGCAAAGACCCTGGAGAGACACAAGACTTGAGGGAAACAGAACCAATGATCTTCAATGAGCTCCTCCAACTGTGGGAAAAATACAAAACCGAGGTCGGAGTGGTAGGCCTGGCAGGCGAGTTTACGATGTCACCAAAGGCGAACGATGAATTTTCAGATCCAGTTGCCTGGATTAAATACATTGGACGTCCTGAGCTTACGCCTGATGAGCTTAAAAACAAAATACCAAACAATGTCCAATAGACGAAGATAAAATAGTTGCACATTTGTTGTTTCCTTTACCTTGAAAAGTAAGATCAACCGCTTCTCAAAGCACTGTAGCAATACAGCGTGGTCCAATGGTGACGCCTGCCTGTCCTTGTGTCCACAGAAACTAATAGGCCTCAAACCTTGGTCTCTCTATCGCCTAACTCGTATCCCGATTGTTTCCAGAACTACCCACTCAAGTACCTACCTGAATTGAGTCACCATGCGCATCTGTCTGAAGAGGTACCGTGAAATAGTCAGGGAAGAAGGGCAAGTATCAGCAGCTCCAGTTCAAATTTCGCCCCAGCCGACTTGCGTTAAACAGGACGATACCATAACGCAACAGAGAGACGACATGGCTCCTCTTCACTCTACTAAATAAGACTACCACCTATGAAGAAAATGCCGATGTCTTATCAATTCATTGCAGTGCCGCACTTACGCCAGCATCAAATAAATGACGCAAGCAAACCCGAGCGCCGAACAGACTTCACTAGAGATACATGTTTTCTGCGATGGGAATAATGGTATTATACAAAACGGCGATGTCTTTATTTGCAACTTTGCTGCAAGTCTCCTGTCGCATTTATATAAGAACCTGAGTAGGGATCCTTCGATATCGTAACAATGGAGCCTAGCAGCGGAGGTGCACTGACTCCGTAGTGGAAGCCCACTAACCATACTTGAAATAGAAATGGTTTACGCGTAGACAGCTACCTGTTCCGGTTAGCAGCCTTCCTCTAGCTCACTCCGTTGACGGAGTTCATAAATACGACGAGGTCCAATATCCAACACAATGATGCCCTGCATTGATCTTTCACTCGAGCCTGTATCCCACGACTTTCCGAAACAATCATGGCAACTTCTGGTACCAAGAATGTCATATTCGATGTAGTAGGCACTTGCGTGTCCTACGAGAAGCTGATCGAGGCTCTCGATACTCAGCTCGGCGATAAACTTCGAGCTGAAGGTGTGAAACCAAGCATGCTGATCTATATGTGGCTAGAGGCTGCAGAGAGGGAGTACACATACCTCAGCATTACAAACCGTTATATCGCGTTTGATGTCATCTTCAAGTCTCTCTTCTGGCGTATGCTCTGGATGTCGGGCATCGAGGAACCTCGGAAGTTTGCTACCGACGAGGACGTGGAGAAGATTACAGAGGGATATATGCTACTTGAAGTGCGGAATGACCTTGGGGAGTGCTTTGACAAGCTGCGGGCTGCAGGGTTTACCGTCCGTGGTCTCACTGCTGGCGATTATGACAGAGTATTGGGCTACTTCCAGAAGGCCGGGGTGGAGATGCCCAAGGAGCATCTTATGTCCTGTGACTCATTCGGAGTTGGCAAGCCAGACCTGAAGTCATATGCCTCCACCTACGAAGCACTGAAGGGTGGAAGTGAACTTTGGTTTGCTGCAGCGCACATGTGGGATGTGTCTTCTGCTAAGCAAGTTGGGTATGTTCTCGTCATCCATGGATACTCCGATAGTTTGGAAAAGATTGGTCCTTGATCTGTAGACTGACAAGATTGAAACATAGATTCAAGGCGGCATACTGCTCAGTGTTGGAAAAGGAACCCTGTGTTGATCTTTTTGGGGAGATGGATGTTATGTCCCATACTCTCTCCGAGATGGCCGATAAGATCATCGCAGCATCATCTTCTTAATAAAATAATACTCGAATTACATTCGGAGGGTTATTTCTATAGTAGACATTTACTTGAATGCCGATTTAGAATTGTGTGTTCAAGGTAGTTAACAATATCTGTCACCGTCTTCAACCTATCTACAACCGTCCGGTATACAAGAACTACGCAACGGACCCATTGATCAGGAGTTGGTACTACGTCTTGACTCCTGTTCTATTGCTTCCTTGAGCCGATTCTTTCAATAGATTCGCATAAAGAAACCGACTATAAGTGCAATAGGGAAAGAGCACATCGAATGTCAGACATCTTAAATATTTCCTCCACATGGATACTTACAGTTAAAACACACATTCTTACATTATGAACACTCGAGTCCCTCCGCCTATGAGACACGTCCATCGTTCCTCAGAGCTTCTGGCCCATACCTCCTTGAGTACCCGTAAAGCGCTTAAATTGTTCGCAAACCCCGTGCTCTCATGACACCCTCGAAGCTTGTTGATAAAAAAAGTCCTGTGTTCATTGGTTGAGCTCTCCGCCGCAACCATGAAGTATGCCCATACAAGTATATGATCCCAAGCAGCGAGACCGTGGGAGTTTTCAACAGCCTGCTTGACTTTCTCCACCAGGATTCTAGTCATTACGGTATCGACATTGTTAATAGCTCTGTGAAGGTAAATATCACAAGCCTGCTGAATTATATCGATCAAAATAGATATATCAGCTGCATGATTAGGGTGATTTGATTTGCTGTGGTAGAGAAACGACAAGCTGTGTTGCATATTAACACTGATCGTCCACACACCAATATCCTCGTCTAATAATGGCTCTGCGTACAGGCGCATCCTAAAAATGGGAATTAGCATACAAGAAGGAGAATAACAATGGAATCTATATAATACTTTTCAATTTGTTCGATCAAGAACTTGCCGAGGGGCCGTTTTTGTAACTGTTTCTCATCGCATACTTGGAGGCAACTCTTTAGCACTTTGAATAATTCTGGGAAGCCGGAATTGGCCGTTATCATGTCGCAAATCAGAAGAACAACTATGGTGGTGATAGATGACTCGGCAACATCGTCTCCAATTGCTTTGTCAATGGCTGTCCGTCGAAGATGGCTGATTGCTTCGCAATAAGACTTCGCTGCAATTGACATGGCCATGCCCACTTGCAAGGAGAAATGATAGGCACCAGCTGCTACTGCCGCATTCCGGACCGACTCATGAAGCTCTGTCAATGGTAGAATAAGATCGCGGTAGCCATTGAAATTCTTGTCGATAACGACCATTTTTGGGGCGACATGGCTAGAGACTGCTCCCAATTTAAAACGGTTTCCACAGCTGGTTCACGTAGAGAGCACTTACAGTAAGACAGGAAGTATCTTTGTATTTGGCTAAGGTGATCGAGCTCTCGGCCGATTTTGTTTCCTGCTACATCTTGCGTCGAAGATCCGCACAAATCTGACCGAGTTGAGTCATTTTCACTATGTTGATCTTCGAATTCATAGCCGTGCTCATCAAGACAGGGACCCGGTATTCCTATGATCTCGCCATGTGCCGACGACAGGAGCTCATCCACAGGTTCTGAGAAAGCCAAGTTCTCAGGGAGATAGCGACCAGGCCAGTCAATAGATGCCCGTACCCTGCACGATGTTGACGTCAATATTGACGTTGATGCTAAAGCTGATGTCGAGGTTGATTGGGTTGAAGGTGCGCGGTCTAGGGCAATTGCTGCGTGTGCTATGTCTGCTCTCAAATTTCCCGATAGAACTCTCTTCGACTTGATAGGAGGTCTTCCTGGTCGACCACAGGTTTTAAAATTGGTGACATGGGCGAACCTATAGCGGGGTCCTCGTAAGCCGGTGCATTCAAGCCCCTTCTTGACGCATTTGCTGCAAGCTGGCTCTGTGCGATCGCAGTCGATCCGACGCTGAGAGCAGTTGTAACAACCTTAAAAAACAACGAAATTAGCTGTTGCTGGCCCCGAAGAAAGGAGTCGAGGACACGGCTATGACTGAGAAAGAAAGCATACCTTTAACCTTGGGTTTTGTTGAGCCTTGGCTATTCATGATGATTGAAAAGAAAAGCTGGAGGTTTTGGACAGCGCATCAATGCATGCGAAACCAGGATTGTTGGAGTACCCCTCACCGTCAGTGCGATAAGGATGAGACGGTTTAGTCCTCATCTAGGCTAGTGATCAACTGAGATATAAACCACGCTAGCTCCTTTTGGCAACATAAATGAGAAATTTTATCCTGTTTGATAGCGCCTTATCCGGCGTTGTACCTTGAGGTTGCGATCAACACTACTCCGTACGTATATCCGCAATTACGACAAAAGTTTCAATTAAATGCTTCGCCTACTGCTCTCCCGCAGTGCCCTAGACCGAACGCCCAAAAATCATCATGCAGCGCAAGGAGCAGGGCAACGAGCAAGCAGAAAGAAAGAGGAGAAGAGTGCAGTCGAGATCCACGAACGGCTGCAAGAACTGTAAATCCGATCATGTGTGTATTTATTCTTCGCCCCGGAGCCTAGGTGTGCTGATGACGATTTCGCTGCAGCAAAAATGTGATGAACGCCGTCCTTCGTGCTCGCGGTGCAGAGAAAAGAAACTGACGTGCCCCGGCTACCCAGCAAAGACGCTCGTGTGGTCAACACGGCATGAGGTCTATACTGGAGAATGTCCTTCTCCGCCATTACAGAAGTCTCTGGCCACAGGTAAAGATGATGCTATATTGCCGGTATCCGATTGTCCGATGATGGAATCCGACAGCGCACAAGCGGCTGTGCAAGTTGAAGGTATTGCCCAGGATGATAATTCTTCGCTCTATGCCTCCAACGAACTTACTTGGGCTTACTCCCGGCACTCCTCACCGGTCGAAATACAAAACGATGTAGCTGGTATCCTGGATACGCTGGCATCAAGATTCTTACAATCTAGCGATGACCCCGATGTCGGGTTGGAATCCTTTTCCCTTGAGAGCCAGAATTCCGACTCCTTGGAAACCATCCCTTCACAGCACAATTTATATCCACCAAGCTCACCCCTGTTTGAATACATGACTCCGAGTCTGGGTTTTCCTGTCGCAGAATATCAGCCGCCCAAGGATCTCATTGCATTATATTATCGGGTTCTTGCCGATTTCACCCTGTTTCCTTCAGTCGAGTTCATGCAACTGCAAAGGTCCATTATAGCGTCATGGTCATCCAATGCCTCGGTAGAATATCTTCTCAAGAGTATGGCTGCATCTTACTTGGTAGATGATTGTCCCCGGATGGCCGAAGTAGGAGAAGCATTTCGTCAACTGTCACTGGAAAGCGTACAGGCAAATCTCGCTCGAATCGGTCCTGACAATACTTCTATCTTCGTTTTGATGATGCTTGGTCAAACTGCAAGCTGGCATGATCCAACTGATCTGGGAATTCCATTATTCGAGACAGTGAAAAAGCTCATGAGTCAGTGCCAGGGCCACAGCCGGGACAGTGGTATTGATGAAAAATCAGAGCGAGCATTGTTCGAAGAGGCATTAACGTTCTGGGAGATGCTCCTCTTCTTTGCCGGTCAAAATCCGAGCTCTCCTACCGCCAATGAAGGAGTATTTGTCGCCCTAAACGGTGGGTATACCGCTCGTCAAACCCTCTTAGATGTCGTTTCAACTGTCGCAGAAGTGGGGAAACTCATTCACCAAAATCGTAAAATGACAGGAGAAGAGGACCCTGAATCAGAAACTCCTAACGAGAGCACTTTAATAATGGCCCTCAGCGCCCGCCGGGTGGAGAGCCGACTTTTGCGAGGTGCCGCGAGGACTGCCAAACAAGCTGAAGACGAAGATGGCGACAGCAATAGGATTACTCGTATGATGGTGGGAGGATACTGTACCTTTGGGCTTCTTCAGCTTTACAGGGCCTTTCCACATTTACTCAGGGCGCGATGTGCCCTAAGTGTTTATCAGAACATGCCACTGAACGGCCTGCCCGACGAAGATGCAGCTGCGATTCTTGAGAATCTACCGGGCAGCAAAGCTGAAGAATGGATCGAGTATCTTACGGACAACAGCATCAAACTATTGCGGATGTTGCCGGCCGAAGGCTTCACGTCTCGTGTTCAACCGCTTCTTCTGGTGGCCATATCGAGCGAGCTGTGGTACGCACCATCCTCTAACGAGGCCAATATATCAAAAATCTTTAAAGTAGCAGAGGCACGCCGCTTCATAAAAGCGAGGCTTTGCAGCGAACTGAAAATTATCCCACCCCAAGTCGCCAAGTATTTTGCAGAAATCGTTCATCAGACCTGGACAAAATCTGATGCCCTACAAAAGAGGATATCCTGGATCGAAACAGCTTTAGAAAACAGTCTGGCAGTAATGGTATAGAGTATCGATGCGACACGAACATTGCATAAAGTTGAACCTTTGATATGGCACACCCAGAACTCTGCGTTTATGCCCAGAGTAGGTACCTCGGATGTGTTACTTATATAAAGCCCCCAACGTGTATATAAAGCCCCCAAAGTGCTTGTTCCTCTTTCCCCGTGACAACCTATGCCTTTGGAATGTTGTTAAAGCCTCAAGTACGCCTTCACTGGCTCTGCCCATTCAACTGCTCTCTTGTAAAATGCCATTTCCGGAACATTCCCTTTGAAAAGCCCGTCAATAGCGTCAATTAAATCAGGACCCACCCCTTCCTCTTTCAAGGTGGCAATGGGGTACATGAATGTCTTGAAGGAGAAGACTAATACCTTCGTTTTAGGAAGTCGAAACAGAACCTGCCTTTCGCAACGCATATTTACCTGCATCATGTCAGAAAAAGGAAATCGAGGGAAGATGAGGGCTGCCTTACCTTTTTAAGATCTACTTGAAATTTCGGCACCTCCTCTCCTTCGTAAAGGTGGTTCCCCTCAATAGTGAATATCGGCTTATCTGATATAGTCCACTGATTTCTGTTAGTAAATCTAGTTTTAATAGTTTTTGAGAACATACGTTTGCTCGTTTCACAAATTTTCCCACTTCCATCTTGTCAAAGTATCGATACATACTTTTCTCCATCTTCTCCCCATATCGAGGAACAGGCTTATGGATATCGCGGATTTTCAAATTGAACTTTGAGGTCATATCAAAACCATTTGGAAAGCATGTAACTAAAGCCCCTAAGATGTAGCCATCCCCATCCGATGAAGGGATTAAAAAAAGAATGTCATCTTCGACAATAGCCCCCAGAGTACGAAGGGCGTCGATTGAAGATTTCGGGGCTATTAGCGGATATTTCTCGCCGTCCACACAATTCAGTATAAAAGACGGGTTTCTCGTCTCCTTGGCGATGAGTTGGAACATTGAGGGAAATCTTTGGGGAAGGTAAACGGATAAGAGCCATTCGTAGAGTTCCTTGACCGCAGGAGCAGCTTGGGGATTGCTGGCGAGGACTGTATCTTGGTGATCCCGCATGATCTGCTTTCGCATGTTGATTCGCTCCAGGTATTGATTGTCCATTAAAATCAAGTCGTTCACCGAAACCTTCTCAATCGCTAGGTGAAAGTCATTCATATATGACCAATTGTAATATGATTTATTTAACACTTACCCATAGTTAAATTGTACTTTTTCTTAAATGGCCTCAGCTTGACTGGTTCCTCGCTCCTCCAATCGAAATCGATGAGCGGTTCAATCTTAAGGAACTCTGTCGCGAAGTACTTGGAGTCTTCGCTCTCGCATGTGGGGACTCGCTTCAACTAAGGCAAAAGAAGTAGCCCGTCAGTACGACCGTTCGCGGAAAGCTAAGATCTTGATTTGATGATAGGGAGTAGAGGAACCGGGTCTTATTACAGATTTGAACCGTACCAGGTGCCGAGTGCTAGCAACTGAAGCGACAAACAAAGCGACCACAACGAGCGGAACAAGTAGATTGATTGGACTCGCGAAGTCTTGAACAATCTCGAACAAATGTAGAACCGACATATTTCATATAGTATTGTATCGGGATTAGATTGCGACCTTTGGTACCATTTGGTATAGGTCGTCAAACGCAATCGCGTAGATGTATGCTTATGTAGTTTAATTCTTGTTGCAGCGTGAGATTAGACAAGTGTTATAAGTAGTAGCAACTAAATTGGGACGAAAATTAATTATTATATTTTTATACGCATGTTCGTACCCGATTCCTCGAGCCCTACATTTCCCAGAACATTTCAATGCCATAACGTACTCCACAAGCGAGTCGCGCACACAAGCGAGTCGCGCACTTTTAACCACTACGCGTACATATTCC
>WOFQ01000118.1:0-42639 GCA_012184525.1 Xenoacremonium recifei | reverse complement strand
CCCCCCCCAGCATCTTTATTATCCTTCTTTCCGGCTCCATCCTGGCGACCTGGGCATCAACAAATTTTGTAATGCTTTTTTTGGTCCTCCCCTCCCCCCTTTTTTGTGTTCTTTTATTATTATTTACCGCCCTAAAAACTCTTTTGGATATGGCAAGGAGGTGCTGTGGATGGGATGGCGAGGAGTTCGGAGCTGCTGGCTCGGGCTCTTCTTTTCTGGCGGGAGTTCTTTGCGGGACGGGCGGCGGGCAGGCGTTTGGAAGTCAAACTTGTATATTAGAGGAGTCTTTTTTTCCTCGCCCTGGTGGACAGGCCCTGCTCGCCGCGGAAGAGAGAGTGCGAGAAGAGATGGGGTGCAGACCCGCGCGGAGGCAGAAAAGGCGTTGTTGCATACTGTATACAACCAGAAAACAAAAGAGACAATCCATTGATAGATCCTCGTTGTCTCAATCTTGTGTTTGACTGTTCCATGGTGATACTCTCGAGGCGGGTTGTGACATTCCGGGTGGGCTTCCGGACCTCCCTGATACTCTCCTTACATGTGAATGAAGCTGTATGCACTCCCTATGCACTACTCTGTATGCTCCACGATTTGAGCATGTGTTTGACTCGTGACAATGATCCTGCGTTATTACGTATGTACGTACACCAAAGCCTTCGGAATATTTTCCTCATGCTAGCCCATCCGCAATCCTTCGCCCATCTGACATGTCCTCTCGCATGAACATCAACCCCAGCAAACACCAATGTCCCGAAATCACAGTTGAGATGGGTTTGCAAGAAGAGGCCTAAAATTATCACCCGCTAGAACTATAGCGTCGCTCCACCGGCCGGCGGCGCTGACACTCTCGCCCCCCCTGGCAGCGGTAAGGGGGGGCAAGCCAGGCTAAAGTACGACGCCGCACCGCAACGCCACGGGGAGGGGAGCGGGTGACCGGGCCTGGGGTGTGTAGCTGCGGGCGGAAATTAGCATCTGCTGGTTTTTCCCCTCTGTTTTTTTCTTCTTCGTTCTGCTCTCTTCGCTGACGCCGGTGGCAGGGGGTTCTCGCTCAGGGCGGGCAGAGGATCGCTCTCCCGGCTCGTAAGCGCTGAAGGCTGCACCGCAAGCGCTGAGGACAAGGCGCAATCCGGACAGCGGATGGACGATCGAGGCTGTTGCGTCTAGTGTTGTCCGTTGCGGTCTAGTCAGGTACGCGCGATGCTAGGTGCGTTGTGGCGGCGCCCCTGGGCGGTTGAGTGTCGTTCGGGGGCCAGACCAGACCAAGACCAGGCGATTCCGATTCACCTGCAGCAGCCACCGGAAATGCCACCCTCCATCTCTGCAGCGAGCAGGTCACGCTCCCCCTGCTGAGACTGGCAAAACGGTGGACGGCCAGCGGTTGAGCGCGCGGGCTGCGGGCGGTGGTGGGGTGACAACGCAAGCTGGCTCAGTTGAAAAGCGCGTATGCCGTTCTGGGCCAGAGGCAGACCAGGGGTGGCCGAATATTGGTTCTTTGGTGTGCATACGGAGTACGTAGTCTCCTGGCGGCCGGGGTGAGCGCTCAGACGAGACGTTCTGGACTCCTTGGGAGCCCGGGGGAGCAGGCCATGGGAACGGGGGGGCAGTTCTTCGTTGATGACGGCTCGATCTTGATTCTCGATCCTCGATTGTAGTTTCTTGCTCCTTTTCCTGGTGACTGACCGGCTCCCTTGCTGCTGACTGGCCGACGGATGCAGTAATTGACCACCAACGAACGACAATTGTAAGCATCCGTGTTAGTGGTTGTGAGGCAGGACGCTCGAGCTTCCAGATGCCTTCACCACGCAGCCGTCGTGTAACAACGGTCTCTTGAGATCCCAGTCCAGCCAGGCAAGCCTTCACTCGTTTCACGCTGCCTGCCTGAAGCCATGGCCGCGAATTGGCCCAACATCATTGCCAACAAGGACTCCGACGACACACTCTCGTCGGGCTTCACGTTCCCTAGAGTGCCCTCGACGAACTCTGGCACTCACAGGTCTTCGTCCGGGCTCATCAGTGCGCCGTTGCTGTCGCCGCCACTACCTTCACACAGCCCACGTCTTCAGGAACACCGGAGTTCCGACTTTCAGAGCAGCAGCGGCAGCAGCTCCAACATATACAGCCAGTACTTCTACAACAACGGGGGCGTCAACACTGTTAGCAGCAATGGCATCTCTTCGCCCACTGGGACGTTTGGGCAAATGTCGCCGCCGCCACCAATGCCCAGGTCTGTCTCTCCGGGGTTCACGTCGCCAACCCTAGGCTATTTTGACAATCATACCGCGCCTCGGGTCCTGGACGATGCGTTGTTGCAAAGGCCGTACTATGACACGCCTCCGACAAGTAGCGAGCAGGAGAGGGCGTCAAAAGAGCCGCAGAACGGGGATGAGGCATGGGTGAGGAACGGCTGGAGCCCGCGATGGCTGCGGAGATCTATAATTGCTGCCTTTCTGGGCGTGTTTGCAGCCCTCGCCATTGTCGGAGAAGTGCTGATGGTGGTGCTGGGAGACGGCAGCACAAAGGCCGTGGTCGAAGGCTTGTGGACTTTTGGTCCTGTACTAGGTGAGTTATCATTGTCTTTCAAGATGCAGTGGAATCATCAGGGGGCTGACAACACACCAGTAACCACGGCTGTGGCGGTCCTATGGTCACGAGTCGAGTTCCAGGCTTTGCAGTATACGCCATGGATCATCCTTCATGGAAGGCCTCGTTCCGTAGACGAAACCAGACGGAAACAGGCTCGTAGGACAGTCCTCCTTGATTACCCTGGCATGAACTCCTTTACAGCCCTGAGCACGGCCTTTCGAAATCGGCATCACCTCGTCGTGGCCTCTATCGCCGGATCCTTGCTTCTTCGTGTCGAAGTTGTCCTTTCGACCAGCATCTTTCACGCAGACGTCCAGGCCGATGGCACCAAGTACCTCGAGATCCGCCCTGGCACGCTGCATAGCTTTGTGGGCATTCTCTGTGTGCTCTGCATCCTCACCCTGCCAATGCTGTACCACGCGCCTCCCAAGGACGGCATAACGACTCGTGATCCGACCTCGCTGGGTGGAACGGTCGCCATTTTGTCAAGTAGTAAGATGTTCCTGTCAAGGCTCACTGGCACAGGACACGCTGAGATGGACGTCGTGGCGGCAAGACTGCCAGGGTCCTGGTACACAACGATTGTGAGCCAGCGAGGACGAAAGCTCGAGGAGATGTTTCAACTAAAACAGCTGAATGGAGGTCCCATGATGACGGGTGACGCTGGTTCAGGAAAGCACAACAACGAAGCAATAGATCGCTACCGGCCTTGGACCATTGCCGCGAGGGCAATGACCGCAACAATCATTACGTCGGTTGTGTTCCTCGCCGGATTGTGGGTTGTATTTGCCGTCTGGGGCAATGGCGAGGGGTTCGATCCCAGTGATACGGACTTCATCATGTGGACATGTATACCCACCCTCCTCACGGTTTTGTTTGCGATATTTCTCAGCCGAATCGATCTCGACACTCGCCGACTCGCGCCGTTTCTAAAGCTCGTCTCGCAAAAATGCCGGTTCCGGGAGTCATTTGGACGCACATATCTCAACGAGTTTGGTCTTAGGACCGTATGGAAGGCCATGAAGCACAAAGACGGAGCCGTCTTCCTGAAGAAGTGGTTAGCCATGCTGGGTTGGTTGATGCCCATCTTCACCGCGGGACTCTTCGCTATTGCAGAGCTGGGGCAGACGGCACATCTTCAACTCCAACAGGAGACATACTTCCAGTCAACCAACGATTCTGGAGCCGCGAGCCTGACTCAAGAAGTAGTCCAGAAGATACTCTTGAACTCATCACCGAGATACCCGTTCGGCACATATGAGGACCTGGCCTTTCCAACACTGGACCTAACCGACCAAGCCCCAGTGTGGCCGCTCCCCAATACTGACCTAGTCACAACCTTGACCGCGACGAAGGCCGAGCTTGTCTGCCAAGCTGCCACCTTGAGCAACGGGACGGGTGCCAAACTCGAATGTGCGCCACTTGACTCGGATTCAGAAACCGCCATTTGCAAGAATGAGAGCTCTACCGCCGGCTTTGTAGCAGCATCGTGTTCGAAGTTGAATTTAAAGTTTCCCATCAACTACATCTGGGGAGACTGTTCCGATGACGGCTTGTTGACGGTTCTCATGTGCAACGAGACGATAAACAACATCGACGTTTTGACGACCCTCAGGACTGAGGATTTGACCATTGACACAGACCACATCCCATTGCCCAACACCACGAGCGAGAGACCAGCCAACATAACGCTGGGTATATCCGAGATGTACAGCTCTCTACAAGATGTCGGAGACGGAGACAGTAGCCTCGAAGGGCTGGACGGGTTCTTCAAGACACTCGTCTTGTCATGGCTTGACATGCCTCTCGAACGCCTTGTTGGATCAGACCGGACTAATGCGGTCAGTCAGGCCATCAGAGATCAGCACGGGATGCTGCGGGCACAAGTCCTCAACAATGGGACTGTCCGCAAATCGTTCAACGACTCGGATGGGTCGGTGACACAGCCGGCGGATGTCTCTGCTTCAGTGAACTACTTCATCCCACGCTTGAAGCAGAGCAAAGTCCAGACTGTTGTTCTTGCTGTGTTGTTTGCACTAACACTGGTCTTGGCCGGGTTTGCGCTTCGGACTGTTGAGCCGTGCAGTCTGCCTAAGAATCCGGGTTCCATTGCTGCTCAGGCCAGTCTTCTAGCCGACTCGACTATATGGTGGAGGATCCCGGACGGCGCAGAATGGCTCCTAGACGAAGATCTATCACGCTGTCTCCGACGAAAGACATTTAGGATGGGCTGGTTCACTGGAGGCGCTGCAGCTGGTGGATCAAGGACCGGAACTTTGGAACGGACATATGGGATCTCGGTGACGCAAGACGAGGGCAAGGTGGCCCGGATCGAACTGGAGGGAGACAGCATGTTTCCTGGGCGGTATATCAGTATGGCACCGGGGGTTTACGGTGATATACCATCCTACGACAGCAAGTCGTAGGAACACTCTATCAGTGGTATAGGATTGGGAGGCCTGGCGTTATTTCTAGGGCGATGATCAGCATCAGGAGGGCATAGCAAGGAACTAGAGGGATAAGGATATAATTATTTGCATGGACTGGAGTTTGGAAAGGACAGGACACGGAAACGACACAGGCGGAAAGGAACTCTGGCCTGGGAGGAAAATTTGGACTTACACGGGACAAACAACGACCCTATTTCATTGACTGTGTTGGATGAGAAGCTGGAATGCAGCTGGCGGAAGAACCGTCTGGATCTAGACCGGGACGAAGTGATGCGTACTATAGTGGCTGTTTGAGTGGTGCACAGGACGATCGAACGAGACAAGTTTGCGAGAATCGACCGAATATAATCATCGTTAAGGAAACGAGAAATTTATAGTACAGTTACTAGCCCAGATACAAGATGACGATAATGGTTAAGGTAATGAAAGGATGAAGGTCGGACGTTGGTGGAGGATTTTGCGTGCCGACGAAGTACCTCTCACAAGCCGTGGCCTTGACATGTGGGCGGGGAAGGCGCAAATCTCGTCCTCCACCAAGCCGTTTGATAAGGCAAACCAAGTTAGGCCTCCCCAAAAGCCTCGTTTTGACTCTTTTCACTCCTTCAAACAAATGTTGAGTAATTGTTGACCAAGATAAGGTATCTGCCCACCCTTTCATCAATCTACTCCAGCTGACTGATCTCTCTAGCATTCGCTGCATCTTACCGGCGTCTCACCCAGTCGAGGCGTCACTGACATCCCGCCCATCATGGCCTTCACGATGCATTCCCACTCGGGCCAATTTTGCCCAGGCCACGCAAAAGATCAGCTCGAGGACATCCTCAAACATGCCATTTCCGTCGGCTACAAGACCATTGGGCTTACAGAGCACATGCCGCGCTATGAGCCGCAGGATCTCTATCCCGAAGAGGTCAGTCATCAGCACCACATGCCTCATCTCACCTGTCACTGACACGTCGCCCAGCTCGATGACCCCGAGGCTTCACTGGCTGTTCTGCCACCCCGCCATGAGGCCTACATCGCCGAAGCACAGCGACTTCAACGCGTTTACGCTTCGCAGATCCACATCCTCATCGGCTTCGAGGCCGAGTTCATCCGACCATGCTTCGAGCCGCGGGTGAAAGAGCTAGCAATGCCTCCTTGCGTTGACTACTTCATCGGCAGCGTGCACCACGTTCACAGCATCCCCATTGACTATGATGCCGCCACGTATGGCCGTGCTGTCGAGGCCAGCGGTGGCACCGAGGAGCAGCTGTATGAGAACTACTACGACCTGCAGTACGCCATGTTGAAGGCGCTGAAGCCGCGGGTTATTGGCCACTTTGACCTCATCCGTCTTATGAGTGTTGACCCAGGACGAGATGTTCGACAGTGGAAGGGTGTGTGGGAGAAGGTGACGCGAAATCTGCAGCTGGCGGCTGAGCAGGGCGGCTGGCTGGAGTGCAACAGCGCGGCGCTGCGCAAGGGCTTGGCTGAGCCGTACCCGTGCAGAGAGATCGCAGAAGAGTGGTTACGGATAGGCGGCAAGTTTACTTTCTCGGACGACAGCCATGGTATCGCCCAGGTCGCCACAAACTACGCACGCACGGTAACTTACCTCGAGAGCTTGGGCGTCCAGGAGGTCTGGACGTTCCGACGGGAGCCACACCCAGGATTTAAGGGCGAGGACAAGTCGAAGCTGGAAGATGTCAGCGTGCCCCTCGCTGTCTTCCGCGAGAATTTTAAGATCTAGTTTAGGCGTGCCCACGAACGAATAAGGAGATGTATCTTGGATAGCGAGATTTGGATAGACTATTAGATGGATGGGTGTCATCACACACATGGAAGAAAGTAGAGGGGATCTTCGCAGGCACGATTTAGACATTGATTAAAGCTACATTTCAAAACAACGATTTAAAACACAAGGGTATCATGCAACAGAGCTGAGCCAAGCATCTAATACAAGCGCAGGTCTCCGCAACCCACAGAGAAGCAGACGAAGCGAAAGTAAGGATGTCAACCCTTGAAAGCAAGACCCTTTCCCCAAGACTCCTATATCTTCCAAACTGACCAGAACCCCTAACAATAACAGATCTTGTTTATACATCACTTCTGTGGCGTTTCCGGAACGTCCCAGACTGACGACGAAGGTTTAGGTTCCAGCTTGTTCTCATTCGTGACGTGAGTTGCAGCTTGCCCTCGAGGCGCGAAAGGGATCCCTGCTGACCCAGCGTAGTTGAAGAGATTCTTATGCTGCTTCACAGGACTGGGGGTTGCAACAGGCGTTTGCATCGAGGGTGTAGGGGCGTTTGGGACGAGCCATGTGAGCGCTTCGTTCTGGGCCACGGCGACAGGTGCTGGACCCTCGGGCTGGTACGGGATGAACACATCTGGCGCTTCCATAGTAGGCTGGATGGCCACCGAAGGAACGGTGGGCGAGCTCAGAGGAAGCGCAACTTGTCGGGGATCTGGCGAGGGAGCATCAAATGGAACCTTCTCTTGGATCGGAGTGGTGAGGCCGCTGGATGAGACCGTTGTCGGTGGTGTTGGGATGTGAGGATCAGATGCCGGGCATTGCCTCGGCGAAGCATCGGGAGAGCTCTTGTAGGTGTTGACGACGATTTCGGGTTCCGCCTCTGGCTCAGATTTGAGTAGAGGTTCAGGAACCGCCAGGGGAGTCTTGAGAGGCTGTTCATTGAAAGTAGGTGTCTCTGGAGTCACTGACTTCTCGCCCTCTTGACGAGCCTTTGCCCTTGCATCTTTCTGTGACTGCGTAATGAGGTTGATCCGGATCTTCTTCATCCCAGATGTGATCTTATCAATGTCTTCCCCGGAACCATGCGAGGAGGATGCTGCCTTAACAGGAGACTGGCGTCTCGGTGTCCCAGACCTTGAAGCGGAAGGTGTAGACTTCTTGGGGCCACGAGGCGCTTTTGGAACGGTCTCCTTTTTAGTTGTCGTCGTGGGTCGGCTCTTCTTCATAGGAAGAGTATCTGCACTTTGTGTTCGACTGGTCATCGGAGCTACGGGACGGCTGACCAGGGGGTGGTTGGGAAGAGGAGGTGCTTCATCCAGGGGGAGAATAGTTGGAGTCCCGCTAAGACGTCGACTGGCCCTCCTTGCTGGTTGCGTCTCATTGCCCTCTGAGGGAGTTCCTCGTGCTGACGCCTGTGAAAGAGGTCAGTTTCGTTCAAACGCTGGCACGTAAGTAAAGCACCATTATGCTGACCTTGTTCGGTGAGATGTTGGTTGTTGTCGCAACCGTCTTTCTACGATTCTTCGATTTGTCCAATCCTAGCTCCTCAACAGGAACTGCAGGTTTAGTTCTCCTTTCACGTAGAGCCATCCGAGATGTTGGCCGACTTTGAGGGGGTGCTGCAGGGGCGGGAGGATTGCCGTTCAGCGCGGATTGGCGATCGCGTCGAGCCCGTGTAGCCTCTGCATTAAGGTCCTCGGGTTTGCAACTTTCGGTCTGACGGTCCGCTGGGATCAGCAGCTTGCTTAGCTCATGGACTGCGATTGTCCATGGCACCGCTGGCGGGGGAGGTGATGGTGGCCTCGAAGGGCTTGCACTTTGACTTAATCCTGAGAAGCTTCGACGGACTTTGCTCGGCTCAACTACTTTGGCCGTTGATGCTTGCGTTGGCGTGAAGTATGTAGGAGGAGCCGTGCTGCGAGGCTTTGGTGGAGGGGAGAGGGGATTTGCGAGAACATTCTCAAGATCGTCAAGTTTGGAACTCGCCCACCAATTCGCATCATAAGAGTGAAGTGAAGGCGATGACGGTTTCCCTGGCATCTGAACTTCCTCTTGCTCCGAAACAACCCCCATCTTCTGGCCCATCTCGAAGCCCAGTCCTGTGTTTACCTGGGAAACTTCCTTGAGCGTCTGATCACCAGCAAGACCACTTATATGGCTGAATATGCCTGAGCACAGAGCTCGATCGCTATAACCACCCTCAAGCACGCTGATGACTCGACCGTCAACATGCAGGCCTTCTTCCGCAGCCAATTTGATGACATCCTGAGCAATCCTTGCGTAGAATTCAGTTGGCACGTTGACCTTGTGTCGCTGCATCCCAGCACTCTCCCATTCACTCGCATCGAAGCCTGCGGAGAAGAATATGGCCGCTTTGGGAGGTTGATTGGCTTGTTTCAAGCTTTCAGCCTGGTTCTGGAGGTAGTTTCGTACCTTGTCCAGAAGGATCATATACTTCGACTCATATAGGGTCCAGAACTCCTGCTCCGTTCTCCATGGTTGGAGATGGACGTTCCAGATCGTCTGTCCGTGCGCGTTGTCGATGCACAGACTGGCATTCTTGACCTTTTCTTCATCGCCCATTTCACACGGGTATGAGTTGATGTCATGCAAGCTGAAGTACCCGATCGACGACTTCTTCCATGCAGCAGCATTTTTCGGTGCAGCAGTCGCCCGGGTATTGTGCTGCCATGTGATGGCCTGCGAACCGTCGCCGTGGTGCAGATCGAAATCGATAATGGCGGCATGGGTGAGCCCGTGGTTCAGAATTCCATGCATAATTCCAATGTGTACGTTATTCACCCAACAGAAGCCAGAAGGGTGGCCAGCAGAGCAATGATGACCAGGAGGCCGAGCACCAACAAAGGCACGTCGGGGTCCGGGCCCAAGAACAGTATCAACAGCCTCGCAGACAGCCCCCAAAGCACCTTCAATAGCACCCAAGGACTCAGAGCACAAGTACAAATCCCCTTCGTGGAATTTCTCTGGCGTCTCGCTGGTGCCCCTGTTCATGTCCGGTCTCTGAAGCTCCTTTCCTCCCATAGCGAGCTTAGCTTCGGCAGAATTGCACATAAGCTTGAGTTCTTCCATCCATTTCGACCCGTGTACGTTTGTAACGGCCTGCGACATCAGAGGTAGCCTCCTCGTTGTCTTGTGAATTCGAAAGGGAATGCTAGGAAGTTCGTGCACATCTAGTTTGGGATGAATCGCAAAAGCCCCCTCTTCGTGCCGTTGGCCCAGTCGCACATACGCAGCCGACATTCCTAGGACGCCGGCTCTGATTCTCTCGGGTCGTTCGACGATGGTACTTAGTGCAGCGCGCGAGGTTCGAGGGCGGGAGAAGCGATGGCCATAGACCGCGTCGTTCAGAACTACAATCATTTCTGTCTGTCGCGTTGGAATTTCTCCATGGTGTGCTTCCAGTTCGGCCTTGAAGAATTCGTTGGCAACTGAACTAGGGGTCGGCCGGGGCTTCTCAGGGGCGACGGGAGGAGTTGTAGCCAAGGGCGACATGGGCTTCATGGTAGGAGACATGATGTGCGCAGAACTGGCACGGCGCACGGGAGTATGACCGGGACCTGGTCCGTTAGACGATCGCAAGGAGTTCATCGACGCCTTGCGAAGCAGGTTCGGGGTGCCGGCGCGGGAGTCTCGCCCATTTGAAGGTCCATTTGAAGGGCTGCGGGAGGGTAGGCGAGGGCTGGGATTCGGCGAATGAGAGCTGCGACGGGCCGTACTCCTGAAGGGTGTCGTTGGTTCGGAGAGATGCGAGGGACCATTTCGCGGTGAGGTCGAGAGGGTCAGCTGCTGCAGAGATCGCGTGAGGTCTCGATTGTCGTCATCGGATCGCCGCATGTTGTTTATAGAGGATTGTCGACGCAACGGCGTCGCACGGGACGGGGTAGCCATTGCAAGCCGTGTAGTTTCATGAGACGCGCCTCGGTGGCTGACAGGAGGTTGCAGAGCGATGGTAGCTTTTTCCAGGGTCCAGAATGTCTTCTCGCGCTTCAACGTGGCAGCAGGGGTTGGAGGGGCAGCATCATGGCCGTCTAATTCCAGCAATAAGTTGGACCGCGTCAACAAGCGCGTCGGGCAATCACGTGCATTGCAGCTGTGACGTCGTTCGGGCAACGAAACATCCACATCCTTAACTCAAAGACACACGCACTAACACGCCCACAGGTATATTTGCGTGAGAGATGCTAGCGGTTTGGGTTTGGGTTAGTCAGAATTCAGGGCCAGGAAAAGGAATTGAGTTCAAGTTAGGGTTTGGGTTAGGCATATTGTTCAGGTTATTGGAATACATTTTTGGATGTGGTTGATGATGGCTGTTGTATTGTGCTATGCTTTGGCTGCGATTTTGCGGAGGGAAGTTACCGAATTAGGCATGGTTGAGTGTTTATGTTTGGGAGGTTCGCTGGCTGAGGCGTTGGCGAGATTGCACCGTTGATCCCGGGCCAGCAAATCGGGGTAAGACAAGTGTAGGCGCGGGAAAAATACGAGACGAAGTTTTGGAGACGCTGGTTTCTTTCTCTGCTGATGCCTTGTTCCAGGTCGAGGGGGGAGCTGCTGCAGGCAGTGCATGGCCGAATCCTTCGCACCGGCAGTCTGCGCACGCGGGACAACGGAGCTCCCCATCATCATCATGAGCATCGCCTGAGAACGGAGCAATGAGTCAAGCGTCAAGGACACGAACGAGGCGCTCAACTTCCAGGGTCTCTCCATGGCACAGACATGTTCGTCACATGGGCTATTCCGCACCAGGCAGCGAATGAGAGCAATGCGTCCTTCGCTGCTTGGCACGCTACCCGACAAGCTCAGAAGGTTGGCTTTGAAGCTTAATATGGCCCTGTCACCGGCGTAAGCTGGATCGCTGCGCTTGTTCAACTGGCAGGGTTCAGGACGGGTCTCGCTGGGGAGAGGGGGAGCCGTTGAACTTGCGGTGCTCGCTGACCGCTGCGACCCCATGTCTCAAGACAATCAACCTCTCGATCCACTTCAGCCCTCAGGAGCCGGAACCCCGTTGGAAGAGCGGAATGGATGGCATTGGAGAAGGCGCCAAGTTGAACCAACAAGCGAGGTTGGCGAGCGAGCTCTGGGCATGGCCTCGGATTCGAGGCAAAACTCCGCTGCCCAGCCTGCCCGCGCGACTCCTTCGGGGCTTGGGCGCCTTACACACTCAGGCTAGCCTCGGCCGGCTAGGCCTTAGTCTTCCGTCTGGATCGGTGGAAGAACAGCGCCACTTCAGCCTGGTTGGACGGTGGAGGTGGTGTCCTTGCTGTGCCGCTGGGCCTCAGGGCGTCCTTGAGTGTCTGTCTGGTCTGGTGTGCCCTCCTCGATCTCCAACACCGCCCGTCAGCCCTCGCTAGCCAGGACGCGAAGTGCCGGGAGCCCGATTATGCGTTCGATAGCGTGCAGAAGTTGAGGGGACGGGCACGGGTAGGGCGTTGGGGGCGCTTCGCAGACTCACGCCAGCCCTATGATTGCTGACCCAGACAGACCCAAGCCGAGCATCGGCAAATAGGCAACCTCCTCTCCTTGCCACAACATCCCGCATCCGCATCCAGACCCGGTCCCGATGGAGCCCTGCAGGCCCTGTCCGTATTGGCTAGCTGCTCCTCTCATTATTCGGAGTCTCTTGGCTGGCCTGGCTGGGCTTAGGCTCCCCTCAGCGGATTGGGCGGGCTTTGGAGTCGGACGGGGATGCGCCGAATATCGACTCAGCCGCACTTTGCAGGCCTCACCCATTGGCTCTTCAGCTGGGCAACTCTGCCTCGTGCGGCGTCCTGCTTCTTGGCTACGGCTGCATGTCTAGCTCCCCCTCCCCCCGGCTCGAGCTTTCTCTAGCTTGATGAGGGCGGTTTGGTGCCCAGCTCATAAAGGCTCAGGACGCCGTTCCCGAGCCGTCGCGCAGAACTTGCTTGTTCTTGCTCGCCAACCGTCGTTGCACCTCTCCTGCTCACCAAAGGCTTCGTTATCTGTGAACCTGCTTGTCTCGTTGCCAACATGAAGAGTGTCTTGCTTGCCCTGTCTGCTGCCGGCAGCGTTGCTGCCCAGCTCGACTTCCCTCACCAAGCGGACATCGTCGCCGCCCTCAACCCCGATGACCCCCAGTACACTGCCTGTTCCTTTGCGGAAGAGCTCGTCGACTACTGCGTGACGTCTGTTGGCGGTACTGCGGCCCTCGAGACGGCTGATCCCACCCAATTCCTCGACTGTGCGTGCTGCTTCGAGGGCACTGCCGTCTCGCCCTACTTCTCCATCTGCTCGACCTATATCATGGACGAGGCCCGCCAGTATTCCACCGAGGCTTCAGGTAAGTTGACTGGAGCTTCCTGCGCGTTCGTCTGGGTCTCGAGTCTCTAATAGCGACCAGCTTTCGGCACATTCTACAGCCTCTGCGCTCTGGATGTAGACTGCGACAACCTCGGCGGCTTCACCACTCCCGCTTTCAGCACCTCAGAGGCGCCATTTCCCACGAGCACGGGGTTCGCCATTACCGAAACCTCCGATTTCTTCTCTGAATCTAGCGCCACCATCACGTCCGCCAGCGCTGTGCAGACCTATGCTGAGGCCTGCTCGGAGATGATCTCCATCTTCGAGTCGTGCACTAATAAGATCTCCGACTTTACCGACCTCCCCTACGGCGAGCAGGCTTCGTGCTATTGGTAAGTGGATGCGTTTGAAAGATGGACTAAATAGAATATCTGGCTGACTTGGACTCTAGCTGTCAGGGCACTGTCTGGAACGACGACCTCGACAAGTTCGCTACCACCTGCGCTAACTGGGCCATCACCGGCGACCCTTCGACTGCTTACCCTGGTGAGTCTGCCTGTCTCGATTCCTGTTAATAACATAGACTAATACCTTGAAACAGTCGCCAAGACCTTCGCCAGCCTATGTGAGAAGTTCACCGATGTCTGCAGTGCCACTGCCACTGGGACCGAGGCCACTGCTACCGGTGGCTCTGACGGTAGCTCTGGCGGCAGCTCTGGCGGCAGCTCCAAGAACGGCCAGGTGACAGTTACTGTAACTCCCACGGCCTCGGCCACCGGGAACGCCGCCACTGCCCCTCGTGTCGACTTTGGTGTTGGTGCCGTTGCTGCCGTCCTCGCTGCTCTTCCCTTCGCTTTGTAAATGGTTGGGGAAACGACCAATTGGAGTATCTTTCGGCGAGAAGCAGTTGAATTTGAGCTTGGATTTAATGATTGCTTGGGGAATGTTTATGAATGATTGACGGCATCTGCATCTCATGTGTGAGACTTCAAACTCACCGGAGTAATGATTTGGAACTTACCGTATATAAAACACATGAACTGCAAATCTTCACATCCACTCCCGAGCTACTCTGCCACCAAGGCGCATGATTCTAGATTTTGTGACATTGCATATCTACTCCGCCATTAAATCTAGACCAACAACCTGTAGAGCCCCAACCGCCCAGTCCGGATACTCCGTCTTATCGGCATAAAGATTAGCAAAGAACTGCCGCACATATGCAGGGAACCGATCCTCGATAATAGCCTGCCGCACTTCGCGCATGAGATTCAGCTGGTACCAGACATTGTGAATGGTCAGCAGATGCGCCGCTACCGTCTCCTTAGACGCATTGTGGTGAACGAACGCCCGCGTGATGCCCATGCCCCCCTCCTCAGCCCTACAGCACATGCAGCCACATCCGTCCTCAATAGGGCCGAAGTCGGTCGCGAACCGCTTGTTGCGGATGTTGAGCACGCCGTGCCGGGTTATGGCATTACCAAAGCGAGCTGTGCGCGTGGGCCACACGCAGTCGAACATGTCGGCGCCCAGGGCCACACTGACGACAAGATCCTCCGGGTAGCCGATGCCCATGACATAGCGCGGCTTGAGCGGAGGGAGCAGTGCCGTGCAGGCCTCGACGACGCGGCAGTAATCGGCCTTGGCCTCGCCGCCACTGAGACCGCCGATGGCGATGCCCGGCGTGTCACGGGCGAGCATTTCGCGGGTGCACTCGCGACGCATATCCAGGTCGAGACCGCCTTGGATGATGCAGAAGAGGTTCTGGCGGTCCGGGTTCTTGTGCGCAGCGATGCAGCGGTCAAGCCAACGCACGCTGCGTTCCATTGCTTCTCGCATGCGCGCCGCGTCAGGCGAGGTGGTCACGAGGACGTCGTCGAGTTGCATCATGATGTCGCTTCCAATGGTGTTTTGGAGCGACATAGAATGTTCCGGTGTGAGAAGCATGGGCGAACCATCGTGAGGGCTAAGAAACTCGACACCATGCTCGGTAATTGTGGCCAGTTTCAAGAGACTGACCATCTGAAAGCTGTGAAGCATGTCAGTACGACGTCTTCGACAGGGGCAACAGGGATCACTCACCCGCCGCTGTCTGTCAAGATGTTGTATTTCCAACCCTGCAGTTTGTGTGCTCCTCCAATAGCATCAAGTACATCTTGGCCCGGCTTCAACCCAAGATGATAGGTGTTGTTTAGACACAGACGACAACCTGTGTCTTCTAACTGCTGCGGCGTGATGCCCTTCAGTGACGCTTGGGTCGCCACAGGCATGAACATGGGCAACTCAACCTGCCCATGGGGAAGAGTTAGGATAGAAGCACGAGCTCTAGTAGTCTGCCTTGGTCATGATTGTTAGAGTTGTCTTTGCTAAAGGGACTGGAGAAACTCACAGAGCAGCGAGCCACGAGCTCAAAGCTGAGAGCTGGGGACTTGTAGATATTTGACGAGGTCATCTTTTTGATAGCTTGCATATCCCTATGCGACGCTCTCGACTTTCTAGTTTAACGAGGGAGATGGGGAGCGAGAGAGAAGAACCGAATTCTCCTCCTCACCTCCCGATACTGTGCATGAAGTAGATTTAAGACCGTCACAAATTTAGAAGCGATTTCATGAGAGAAGTGTAGGCGCAGCGTTAGCGGTCGATTTGGTGGAGTTCAGCAGTCGCTCCAGCCAAAGCCCCTGTAGCCAATCACGCTCCCGGCCGGGTCATCACCGGCTGATCCCGAACCTCGAGCTCTCATCCAATTTTTGCTCTGCTGCTCGGATCAGACGCCATCCCAACGACCTCGACAGCCAATTGAGCTCGCCAGCAGCTCGAAACGTTGCGATGGGCGGCCGCGCAGTATCGCCCGGAGGGGCCTTGCTGAGGACCTCTCGTCTCTTTTCAGTTCCCAACCCTCTGCCCGAGCCGCAGTCGACAAACCTGCACCTGGGCAATTTCAAGTCCCAAACCATGACGCGACATTACCCTCAACACCAGTCCATCACCTCGCCTCTGTCCTCCCGTGAGAAGGGCGATTGGGGACTCAAGCGACCTTTTCCGCTCCGAACGACCATGAAGACTTCTACCCCCCTCATCCGTGTCAACCAGCTTGACTCTATCGAGAGCATCACCGACTTCGCCTCTGCCTCGGATCATTCTCTGTCATTGGAGAAGTTCCAGGAGCTCCGGGTTGTCATGACGATTCCCAAAGGCAACGAGCGACGGGGAATTCCCGTATCACGAACCGATACCGAGCGAAAATCTGTCTTTGAGGAGGACATGGACTTCACCGAGTCTCGGGGCGGCAACGAGGACGACAAGAGATGGAAGTTCCAGGGACCATGGCTTGCACGCATGACCGAGGGCGACTTTATTGAGTATTTGGAAAAGAAGGTCCGCCCGCAGCGTTCCCAGTTCCGGGTGTTGCTCAAGGAGCGCCTTGCAGAGGAACTTACAGCCGACCAAAACAACGCGGCGATGGACCGGGGAGATGCTGCCCCTTCGCCTGTGAAGCCGGAGGATATTACTGAGGAGCAGTTCACCAACTACCTCCGGACTCTTCGCAGCGATCGCGCGACGCTCTACGGGCTGGTCTCCAAGTTCTTGGACTTGGCTCCCCTCGGCCAACCCGTGGGGATCATCCAGACCTTCTGGACCGCGAACAACGCCAATGGCAGCCCTTACGGAAAGTCTGGGCCTCCTCCAAGCCACCCCTCCGCTGGTATCAGCTACTTGAGAACGAACTCCTACATGGAGAACCATCCCGTCTACGGGCCTCAGGAGAGACGAGCTCCCGTCATGTCTCGTGTTCTCTATCCCCAGTCCGGCCCTGCTCCGGCCAAGCTTGGTGTCGGTGGCTTTGTCGCTGACACCCCTGCGGGCGATAACGAGTTCAACAGCCGACCTGGCAAGCAGCGCCTTGCGCATCACCGCAAGATGCTTGCGGGCATCAACCACCTCGACCTCACGACCGTGGGAGGTGCCAAGGCGTTCGTCGATCCCGACACGGCTCGCATAGATCCTAGCGGCAAGGTGGTTCTCACAGTCAGAGAGGCGTCTGCCGAGTCACAGTTGATCGCACGAGAGAACAAGGGCTTGGCGCAGATTTATACCGATGAGAAATCGGCTGATTCGCAACAACGGAAACCCCAGACCAGTTCGCGGAGGATTGACCGTGTTGCGGATGAGATTCTGGAGGATTCTGCCTCAAACGGCAAGGATGTCGTCGGTAGCTCAAGCAGCTACGGACTGGAGAGGAAGTGAGGCTCTGAAGTGCTCTGAGGAGCATTCTTAGCCGTGTATATCGCCATCTACAACTTTTTGTATCAGAAGAAGCCATGTACCAACTTGTACAAGTAGCATTGAATTGAAAATCTTCAGCATTATATTAAAGGACGAAAACAAACGATCTTTTCTGATGCCTTCTGGGTCAGCAAGCTCACCCAAGACGACTTTGGGGAACGCTGCGAATAAGAGGCGCTAAGGCTAAGTTAAGTGGGTGCCAGCATATCACGTGTCGAGTCATGTGCAGGAAAATTGTCAACCCTAATCGCAGTTGGTGCCCCCACCACATAGCGCTCAACACCAATTTTCTAGACTTGGACGGATTTCCTTGAACGACTCTTACACATCCCACACCCAACGATCACCAGTCCAATACCGCCAAAATGGGTCGCGTCCGTACCAAGACCGTCAAGAAGTCCGCCAAGGTCATCATTGAGCGATACTACCCCAAGCTCACCCTGGACTTCGAGACCAACAAGCGCATCTGCGATGAGATCGCTATTATCGCCTCTAAGCGTCTGCGCAACAAGGTTAGCAGCCTCGACTCTCGCCGC
This sequence comes from Xenoacremonium recifei, assembly GCA_012184525.1. Lineage (NCBI taxonomy): Eukaryota > Fungi > Ascomycota > Sordariomycetes > Hypocreales > Nectriaceae > Xenoacremonium > Xenoacremonium recifei. The sequence continues at coordinate 24,775 of WOFQ01000118.1, read as the reverse complement.
GAGACGAAGAACCGAAGAAGAAAAATATCAGAAGACTGACTGGGGGATTTTTTTGACTGCAGATTGCCGGCTACACCACCCATCTCATGAAGCGAATTCAGCGAGGCCCCGTCCGTGGTATCTCCTTCAAGCTTCAGGAGGAGGAGCGTGAGCGCAAGGATCAGTACGTTCCTGAGGTCTCCGCTCTGGACTTCACCCAGAACACCGAGAGCGGCCAGCTCGACGTCGACGGCGAGACCAAGGACCTGCTCAAGCACCTTGGCGTACGTCCCCAATACTCCAGCCCAGGTGGTTCGAATATATCTAACATGCAATGCAGTTCGATGCCATCCCCGTCAACGTCATCCAGGTCTCCCAGGCTCAGATCCCCGAGCGTGGTGGCCGACGATACGGCGACCGCCCTCGACGCGACTAAACGAAATGATTGGTTTTGGGACAAAAATTGGGTGTCTGGGATTTTACAGGGTTTTGCTACTTGGCGTCTTAGGACAGTGAGTGCATAGGTCTCAAAGAAAGATCTTCCAACCCCTCAAGGTGTCGCCGATTCTCTAGATGTCTCTAGAGATGACGCTTGATCGCCAATTTACATCCCTTTGCTTGTGAATGTGACCCAGGGGCATGCTGGTGTGTGGTCCAGGAACGAGAACCGGAAGGTTTCATGCTTATGCGTGAAATTCTTTCTGTATTCTTATGGGGTATCATCCTATGTTCCTCTGTTTGCTGTGACTTTGCTGCCAGCCCTTATTCTAAATTCCAAATAACTCCGATCCATGCAAGCGCTGCTCCAATATTCATTGCTCTGCCGGGCTTTTCTTCGTTTTGCTTTTGTATCCCTCGACCACTAGATGGTCATCGTCGTAGACTTCAGATGTGTCCGCACTTGTGCTCGGTGCTCCCACCTCCTTCTCGAACAGAGAGACACTGACTTTACCCTGAACGTTATTCTGTTCTCCTCGCTCCAAAGCCAATGCAGCAGTGTCTCGCGCAGCTTGCCTTTGATCCTCGAGCTTGAGCGCCCCAAGCTGTTGAGCAGCGTCGTCTACTGCAGCTTCTCCGGTTTCCTCTGGTAATAGTTCAATCTCGATGTCTGGGATGCCTAGACGCTCCCATGCAGCAGTCTCGTTGAGCTGGACTTTGACATAGAGAGCTCGTCGCGCACACGTTGGCGAGCACCACTTCTCGAGATCTTTGCGCTTCACGATGCCCGCGGACGTAAGCTTCCACTCCCCTCCCGGACCGTATTGCCTCCTCGGCTTTGCGCATAGAGTGTAGCCGCAGAGACCATTGACGTTGCGCTCCTCAATCAAGTCGTCGTAGTCGGACGGCTGGAAGAGGCGCACGTGTGCCTTGAAATCGGCAATGTCGTCGGCCGCTGGGTCCGCAGCATCGTACGGAGGCTCGGTAACGGCGGGGTACTCGGATAGCAGGATGAGACTGTCGAGAATCTCGGCTTCGAGGTCCTTACGTTGCTGGAGAATCTGAGCATGCTGCAGCGCCACCTGTCGAGCTTGGTCCCGAGATGGCTGCTTTGAAGGAGCGGGCTTCTTCAGGATGCCCTTGGGCTGACGTGGGCTGCTTGCCATGAGCAACTGACTGGATTCGCGATCGCGAGAAGGCAGAGCCTGGGTTGCGTGTTCTGTTGCGAGTATGGAGGTCGTGGGCAGTTGACTCAAGATCGAAGTGCTGACACATGAATGATGGAAGGCTTTTGGAAGACCCCACCACACCCTCAGAAAACGGTAACGGAAGTATGATGACAGAGGGGTCCGGAAAATGCAAGAACGTTTGGCACTAGCCACAACTCTGAGACAGCCACGCACAATGCCAGCCAAACCTCGGCGGTCCCCACCGGATCTCGCACCTTCTATTGGCTGGGGCGACTGTCAAGCCACAACAGCTGCCACACTTCCCCAGCGCCCGGATCAGACAGGACCTCAGTGCATGACACAGGTGCCTGCTGTTACTGCCCTGGTAGCATCAGCCTGGCGAACGGGTTTCTTTGACAGTGTTGCCTCTTCGCCTCATCGCCCACAATCCCGCGGCCGGGACGATTCAACGGCTTTGCAACCTGCCTGCCCTTGCACGACCTTCTCCCAACGGCAGAACAGTTGGCAGTGGAACGGCTCATCTTCGGTACGTTGCAATCACTCTTCTTGCTCGCCCTCCCCCAGCTCTCCCCGGAAACCGCCAGCAAAACGACGGACCCCGAAGAGGCGATGGAGTGACGAGGCCAAGGCGCTGACGTCGACACCGCACGCTCCCGCTAGAAAGCCGCTACTAAATGCTAAACCTCACAGCCTCATTTCGAACGTCTCCTGCCTGTGCCTGAGATAGCGTCATTCATCACCTGTCGTCTCCCTCGAGCCCCCGAGCCCTTCCCCTCCGGCGGAGAATCCGAGCTTAAACCCACACGATCCATCATCGCCAGTTGCTCGCCAGAACAACAACACCTTCCAGCTTCCCCGCCGAACCGCTCTGTCGCCCGGCTGACGAAGCCCCTGTCCTGCCCCACCTCCGGCCAGAGCAGATCGAGCTTCAACACCCGGCGAGAGCTTATTATACACCTCGTCTCGACAGACCAAAGCGTCCTGCGTGAGAGCTTCCTTGCGCGCGATTCCGCCCGTCGAGACGCCCGCCATGGCCGTGCCTTTCAGGGTCAAGGCGCTCTACGAGTACGCCTCGCCACACGAGGACGACCTCAACTTCGCTCCTGGCCAGGTCATAACCGTCACCGACGAGGATGACGCTGACTGGTATGGCGGGGAATACATCGACGACTCCGGCGTCAAGCAGGAGGGCATCTTCCCCCGCAACTTCGTCGAAAAGTTCGAGCCCCAGGCGCCCCCTCGACCGACTCGCACCCGCACCAAGAAGGAGCCTGAAGCTGCTCATCCAGTCGAAGAGAAGCCTGCTGCCGCCGCTCCCCCTCCGCCACCACCTGCTCAGGAAGAGCCAGCTTCAGTGCCCGAGCCTGAGCCTGAAGTAGAGGAGGCCGATGAGCCCGTTCACAAAAGCTCTCATGTTCAGCCCGTGGCTCCGGCTGCCCCGGAACCTGCTCCCCCGAAACCTGTCGAGCCCGTACCAGCTCCTGCGCCTCCTCCCACGATCCCGAAAGCCACAGAGTCTCCTGTTCCTGCTGCCGCGCCAGCTCCCGCTGCAAGTCACGCACCACCCAAGCCCAAGCCCGCCGGCCCGCCTCCCGTCACCGACAAGCCTACAACCAGCTCTTTCAAGGACCGCATCGCAGCCTTTAACAAACCTGCCGCGCCTCCGATTGCTCCGTTCAAGCCGTCCGGTCTTGGTGGCTCTGGTTCGGGTTTCATCAAGAAGCCATTCGTTGCCCCTCCTCCTAGCCGAAACGCCTTCGTGCCACCTCCCCAACAAACTCCCGTTGCCAAGATCTACCGACGTGATGAGGATCCTGAGATCAAGGAGCGGGAGGCGGAAACCCAGGGACAGGCAGAGAAGGCCGGGCTGGTCCCGTCCGAGACCCAAGAAGCCAGCCAGGAGGATCAACCCAAGCCTACCAGTCTGAAGGAGCGAATTGCTCTGCTTCAGAAGCAACAGATGGAGCAGGCACAGCGACATGCCGATGCTGCGGCCAAGAAGGAAAAGCCCAAGCGGCCCGCCAAGAAGCGAGAGAGCATTGGCCATGCCGATGCTCTCGGTGAAGTTGAGGGAACGTCACCACCGCCGCCAGCACCCCTTGAACGACGGGATACGGAAGAGACGGGAACTAGGACCTCCACAGACGAACCGCGACCCAGTCGTCATCCTCCACCTCCTCGTCGCAAGGGTTCCAAAGGACCCCCTGTCGAGTCTATCCATGATGGAAACGAAGCGGATATGTCTGGCGCTGGTGATACTACTGAGGGCAACGACGAGGGCACAGAACGAGAGGATAGTGACAGCGGGCCCCGACCTATTCAGCGAGTCCCAACCCTACCCATACAGCCAGGTGCTGCCCCTGAGCCACCGAAGAGAGAGGAGGCTGATGACGAAGAAGAAGAGGGCGCAGAGGAGGAGGAAGAAGAGGAAGAGGAAGAGGAGGACGATATCGATCCCGAGGTTCGGCGCAGGGAAGAACTACGAGCTAGGATGGCAAAGATGAGTGGTGGAATGGGATTCGGTGGCATGTTCGGGGGTCCAATGGCTATGGCTGGACCTGCGCCGCCCAAGAAGAAGAAAGCTCCCAAGGCCGAGCAGACTTACGAGGAGGAGGAGCAAGCCACTTCTCCCGCTTCTCGTGCCGCCCCTCCAATCCCAACCATGATGGCCCTCCCCGGCATGGGAGGTCCCCGAAGATCAGAGGACACGGCTCGACCTGAAGAGGAACCAGAGCCGGCTGCACGTGCGCCGCCGCCTCCGGTACCGTCTCGTCAGGTTGAAGACGAGGAGGAGGAATATGAGGAGGATGAGGATGGCATGACAACACCCGCTCCCACACATCCTCCAGCTGGTGAGTTATTTTGTTCTTCATAAACATGTTGATACTTACCGTTCTGCAGTCCCTCCCAGAGATGCAGCTCCTCCTCCAGTGCCGGGTGGTCGACCTGCCCCCCCTCCTGTTCCCGCGGAATGTCAGTCAACTACTCTCTTCGAGATATACTCTTGCTAACGCACGACAGCGCGACCACCGCCGCCTCCTCCTCCTGCAGACATGAAGTCTCAGACCGAGGGCTCCGAATCTGACGACGAACTCTCAGGTCGAGACCGGGGTGACGACAGCACTAGGGAGCTCCCACCCATGAGCATTCGACCACCTCCTATGCCACCGCTCCCTCCGACGCAGGCACCCACGATACCTACACGATCTCCTCCAACGTCTCCTATGGCGTCTGAGTTCAGTCCCACGTCTCCGTCAACAACAGCGAACAAGCGACTGAGCCGGCCACCTCCCCCTATCCCCGGATCTGCGCCAGCGCCTCCTCCTTCGCAGAGTAGGCCTCCGCCTCCACCTCCCCCTGGAGTTCTGCGTCGACAGTCGACCGCAGGTAGTCAAATCATGACGCCGACGAGACCTGCCCAGGCCGGCGAGGAGGAAGACGAGGAGAACACAGAGTACGAAGGCGACTACGACACAGACATTGCGTCCTCTGTCCCCCACAAAGACGCTTTGAAGGCACATGCCCGAGAGTCTAGCCTAGAAGACAACACTCTTCAATCACCCATTGCAGACGCTCCCCCAAGCCTCCCTCCGCCAATTCCGACTACCACAGCACCTCGAGCTGTTCCTCCTCCTATTCCTTCTCAGCCACCACCACCACCTCCTCCCCCTCCAGCTGAGAGCAAACGACGATCGGTGGACGCACCTCGCGCCGCACCACCTCCTCCACCGCCTCCGTCGAACCCTCCCCCTCAGCAAGAGGAGGACTACGATCCATACAACTACCAAGCACCGCCCTCGCACCCATCCCCTTATGTCAACAGGACGCCCAAGATTGAAGAGGACGCATACTTCCCGGCGTCACCATCTATGTCCAGGGCACCCCCCTCCGCTCCAGCGCGGACTCCAGGTGGCCGTCAGTCGTTGGACGTGCCTAGGGCCAGCACCAGCCTGAGGAGGTCCATGGACGTGCACCGTCCATCGATGGAGTCGGGCTTCATCGCTAACGACATCGACCTTGCGGTCCAGAGCGGGTGGTGGAAGCAGTCGAACCAGGTGCCGCCGGTGTTGCAGGGCCGAAAGGACATCTTCTACGAGTGCGATGAGTCGACCTCAACCAACGGCGGCCAGAAGACGACGGTGACGCGTGAACTTTTCGTGCTCTACCAGGACTACTCGCAGACGTTCGTCACGGTTCGCTACGACCCCTACGATCTGTCAGACGTCGAGCTCGAACAGCGCCACGAGCCACCGCCCCGTGCTCTCCGCCAGGATCAGATGGAAGAATTCTACGAACGGTTTGGCCGCCCCATTTCCGAGGCTGTTGCTAGCAAGAAGGACTCGGTCGTCGGCGACGGCACCCCTCAGGGCCTCGTCTTCGAGCTGCTCCGGCCCTTCAAAGACGCTCTCGCCCCTGTCGGCACCCGCGCATACGGCGCCCTCGTCTACTCCAACATGGCCAACGCCTCGACGCAGCAGCACGACGTGATCCGCCCCGGCGACATCCTCAGCATCCGCAACGCCAAGTTCCAGGGCAAACACGGCCCCATGCACGCCAAGTACACGTCTGAGGTCGGCAAGCCGGACCACGTCGGCATCGTGGCCGAGTGGGACGGCACCAAGAAGAAGGTGCGCGCCTGGGAGCAGGGCCGCGAGAGCCGCAAGGTCAAGATCGAGAGCTTCAAGCTGGACGACCTGCGCAGCGGCGAGGTCAAGATCTGGCGCGTCATGCCGCGCAGCTGGGTCGGGTGGAACAGCCAGCCCTAGTGGTGCTGGGGGAGCGCAGCAGCCGCGGCGTCTCCTGGCGGCGGCGCGAGACGACGCGCGATGCACCATCATCATCATCGCAGCTACGACTCGGCGCTCGCCCGCGGCCTGGAGATGCGGTGGCTGCCCGAGGTGCCGGTGTGGGATGGACGCTGGTAGTGAGTGAGAGAGTGTGGGAGAGGGGAGTTGTGATGGAGCGTGGTGAGCAGCTGTTTCGCTTCAGTAGGTTATCTTATTGATCGATGTTTCGAAATTCCTTTCTGTCGCATCATCATCATCATCCATCATCATTGTCAGAGTTTACAGCCCGGGGCATCGTCTTTCAGGGGAGGGGGTTTCTTGTCTGCGCGCGATAGATGTTTCTCGTTAACATACACACACCTCCGTCGCTACAAAATAGTTGATTACTTTGTACATGTCCTCTAAAGGCCAATCCTTCTTATTACATTGCACAGCTGATGTGGTTTATTCTGTTTACTCTCCTGTGCAGCACGGCGTTGGGACGTTCAGGTATTGCCTGAATAATAGGGGGGAGAGGGCTGCATTCGATATCCCGTCTCTCCCCCACACTCTGGGTCGCCACGGTGGCTGATAAGCATACCCAAAACAACAGAATCACCTAAGGCAAAGACAGAACGCAACGATCCCGCTGTCTACCGCGCTCTACTCCACTACGGCCAACGCCACCCACGGAGTCCGGCATGAGACGCTGCAACGTGTGCTGCGCGCCGGCGGTGGGAGATCGATTCGCGAAGGCCCCGGCGGCCGGGCCACGTCCCCGTCTGCTATAGGGCTCTTTGCGCACGCCGCTGTAGACCGCCGGGAAGGTGAGCTATGGGAATTTCCGGCTGGGAGTCTCGTGACTGCAGGCGGTGGTGTGATGGGGCATGTAAAGTCAGCTCACAGGGGGGGCGAGCGGGAGGAGAGAAATGCCGCGCGGGAGCTTTTTAGGCGCTGTGGAGTTGTTGGAGCTGTGAGTTACAGGCTGTTAGTAGCAGATGCTAGAAAGTTTTGTTCGCTGGCAGGTTTGCTAGTGTAGTTGCGGCCGGCAAAGGAATGGACAGTGGATGGTGATGATCCGGGCGGGATTGGATATGCTGGATGGGGAGGAGGATTGATGCGCGGTCTTGACAATGCAATGAGGCATTGGGTACCAATTGGATGAGGAGGGAGGAAAGAATGCTTGGAAGGTAGCAGTGCTGATGAAAGGCAGAGAGTGAGATCCGTGTTAATGAGAAGAATTCCATTTGTCACGGAACCAGACACGGGACCGTCACGGCGCCCGCCGACCTGCGGATGACGAAACGCTATGCCTCATCAACCACCAGCCACTATCTGCAGCGGGATGCAGACAAACAAGTTCCAACGACACCCACCGGACGGCGGCCGCAACCGCGTTCGGGTCAATCCCCTATTGCGCCGTAGCGGGTGGGAGCCGTACGCAAGACGTCTACCGAGCCTGCAGTCCCACGTATCGGCGTGGATTGTCGACAAAGACGGGTCGAGAAGTACTATGACAGGTTGACGTTTCCCTTCCCCTCATTCCTCCGGCGCGGGTGGTTGGGAAGGAGTGCGCGCTTGTGACGATACTGGCAAGGACAGACAAGTAATGAAACGGTGCGCAAGAGCCGAATGGTCCTCCGGCGAGATTGATCAACAAGTGTTCCCGTCGCCGGTGAGAGATAGCTCGAGTATCGTTGCCGTTCATCAGCACTTTCGCATTAGCTGTTCACGCCCATTCGCGCGTGCTTCATCATGGGACCGAGCTCGTGCTTCCTCGACCTTGCTACCCCAAGCTGATGTGCAGTGCGAGCCACACACACAATATCCCGTCCCTCACAAGGTTGCTTGGGTTGCGTCAAAGGATGGGTCGCCTGTGGCTGCGGATAGGTTGAGATCGCGGAGGCGGGAAGACAGGAGATCGACAACGGTGAGACAGATGAGGTCAAGTTAGAACACTGAGGGGTAAGATGCCCACCACTTCCTCCCTTCCTCCATACGATTGTGCGAGATCGTTGGGAGACCAGTCCAGTCCGCGTCTAGTTCATAGCTCTAGTCGTGGGATGCCAACGCGGGAAGATGGTGGTGACGGAGAGAGACACGAGGACAGATTGAGCGTCCAGGATTCGACAGCCTGATGGATGGGTGGTCCGTCTTGGACTGAGACTTGATAGTCAGGCACCGAATCGCATCGCGGAGCGCCAAAGCTCTGGCAACGATGCCTCCAACACAGCAAGCTTGGTCGTTTACCCCCGTCCTGTCTGCAGGGCCGCGACTGCGGAGGTTGAAGGATCAAGCGCCCCGGTTCACGGCAAGGACGAGGGTTCTGATGGTTCCAGATAACCGAGGCCAGCAAGCGCGCTCCGATACCCAACGATCCCTGCTCGCAGATGAGGTCTGGCCGATGTTCTGGAAGTCGGAGGGCCCATGAGGGATGCACGAAGGGCTGCGCTGTACGTACATACAGCAAAAGGGTCGGCCGAAGACGGAGCGATTGGCCACAGCCGGCGAGGAGAGAGACAAGATGAAGCCGAGAGACGAATGGGCTTCATGGAAAATCTGCATGGCGAATGGGAGGCTGACACATGCAATCCGGAAGCCCATCCATCTAGTTTCGGCTGTACCAGAGACGGCGGCCGAGCATGGGGAAGTTGCATGTCATGATGCATTAGTAGCCCAATTCTGTCGCAACTAGCTGTCCTCTGCGTTAGGAAGCGTGGGAGAAGTCGATGTGCGGATGCAGTGAGGGGGAGACTGCTGTCGAATTGTCCTGTAAGAGAGAGACTTGCTGTCTCAAGGTGTGGGACATGCATGTACAGGATGTATGTGCGCGGGAGATAATCCGTCCATAGGTACGAGGACGGAGTTTTGCATGCACACTGATACATACACATTACATGACGCAGGGAAATGCAATGCAGCTTCGGACACGTCTGATTCGAAGCCAACTGGCTCCTCGGTTGATAGTTGCAGATGGAATGAGACATATATCCGGGGAACGTGGAGGGACGAACAAGACGGATTGGGATGGGCCAAGGGAGAGACGAGACGGGACAGATAGGCAGACTTTGCAAAAGGGCGCCAGCAGTGAGACAACAAAGGGCGTGTGCGAGGAAACTGCACCATCGTATGAAGCAGGGCAGCGAGGCTGATCCTGACGTCTCGATACCTGACGGACTAATTCGCCCTACTTTACCTTGCCAGACCTGGAATGCCGTGGACCAGGAGTTGTGCCTGTCAGCCAGTCCGACCTCATCGAATAATGACGGCAGTCAGCCCAGCTTACTTGGGTAGCTGGGGGGCCTCACTTGAAAATCCCAAGCCAATGCCCAAATCAAGGCATGCTCTGTCTGCCTCGAATACAAAGGTGCCGCAAATAGATGCGCCCAAGCCTCGTCATCGTAAACATGGCTGAGTCACTGCTCAATGATCCGCGAGGCATGCTCAACAGCCTCCGGAGCCTGAGGTCTGTGAGGTCCCGTCCTTGAGATCCTTTAGCCCACGAGACCCATTGTAAAGAGTGAGGCGTAGCAGCATCAAGAGGGGCTACGGCCGCTATCCGAAGGCACCGAGCTCGCAGCGGGCCGTGGCCGTAGCCAAACATAGCAGCCGGGTACAGTACACCGCAACGAGGGCATAGCGGCCATTGGGTCAACCGTCAGGCATCGTCGTCAGCATCGTCTTTTGGTTGGAGGTGGGCAACGAGAGGGAGCCAGTGTATGCCTAAGAGACTGTCTAGTCGGCAGCTAAGCCAGCTCGGCCTCGAGCTCTGCATGCACGCACAGCTCTGCCGAAGGTCGGAGCTTGGAGACCTGCGAACCAGACCAAAGCTGACAGGCGGGAGCTGACGTACGGCGAGTCGCTCGTGATGGAATTGGCGAGGTGCATTGCTAGGAGATCCATCACAGTGCCGTCGAGGGCTGTGAGAGGAAGACGTCGTCCTGGAGGGTGATCTTCTGAGCTACGAATGCAACCCTCCGACCAAGACAAGATGGTGGCGCTTGGTCCAATCGGTCGTGCCTTTTGCGGAGTGCAGAAAGCTGGAGGCCGTTCAGGTCACTGACTGGTGGTGACGCGTGTGATGGAGGGTGACATGGATTCCTGGGAGTGTTGGGCAGCATTGCAATGGAACCTGCACTGCCAAAGGGGGCCGCGAGAGAACGGAAAGGGTGTCTCGTGAAGCTCGGGGTTTGGTCAGCAGAAGTAACGGCATGTTGTGTGAGGGTTGCACGCGCAAATTCCGACGTGGGAGAATTGACTGATAATGATGATGATGATGGGGGATGGAAAAGTCGAGAATATCGAGAGACCTGCAGTCCCCGGACGAAAAACTGGGGAGGGCTCTATGTAGGGTAGGGGTACGGAGTACTAACGACTTGGGAAGGCAGGAGGGATCCTGGAAATTTGGAATGGATGTGGCAGGCACTGCAGGCAGCAGGACAGGACCGGGGAAGATGGATGGGGGCGGAAGGACTCGGACTTGGACTTGGACTCCTCACGCTCATTGTGACTCGAGCCTGCACTTCGGGGGCGAGACTGCTGAGCGGTGGCGGCAGTCCCTTTTCGAGCACATGGCTGGCCCTGACGAGCGAGAGGGCTAGACTCGTCTGCGGGCGACGATCGAGTCTAGATTCTGGCACTCTTCCAGCTTCACCCAGGTAATGGAGGACTGGGCCGGCGCTACGGGAGCGAGCAGCTCACATCCTCACAGATTCATCGATCCATTGAGTTTATCGAGGCGGCTGCTCGTTTCGTCGAAATGGCCCGATCGGTGAGCAATTCGACATCCTCACGCGGACGTTTATCGCTCGTGCCATCGACACTACGTGGTGGAGGAGGGCATTTCTGGAAGCCCCCAGCACCGTCCTGTCCTGTCCTATCCTGTGCCGGCGGGCGCTTCGAGCACATCTGATCGGGGACGGCGGACGACAAATCCGGTAGGTCTGGCTGCTGTCTCGCTGGAGCATCGTCTCGAGACGGGCAGCTGGAGAAGACAGAACCGAGGGAGAATGCAGCCTATGCAGCATCCGTGTCTGCCATCCTATCCCTCCCACGCTCCTCCGCATAGTACGAGGCTCCATGCCCTCCACCCTCCTCGACCTCCCCTGGAGCGAAACGTGTACTTACATCCACAGCAGGCTGCTCCAGCGGACGCTCGCCAGTAGCCACCGCGTAAGAGCCAGCAGGGCCGCTGTTGACACCCGTTTCACTCGGCCTGCCTGAGGCGTCGACGCCCTCTGTTGGCCATGGGGCCATGTATGAATGGAGCAGTTGGATATCGAGTGTTCGCCCCATCCCATCCCCGAGCGACGTAACCGAGGCGGCTGAGCGTTCCACGCCGAGCAGGTGAAGGAAGGAGAAAATCTTGGTTTGCCTCTCTCACCAAGGCAAACGGGCCTAAAAAATCTCATCTTGATCTTCCCAGCAGCGATCGTCAGTACAGAGTACGATCGGGAACACACTTGTGTCTGCCAGAAGAAGAGAGCAAGACAGAAAATCCGAGCCAACGGGACGGACGAACAACAGGCCATCCGTGGTGTGACAATCTGCCCAAGAAGAGCCCACCACCACCACCGTCGACACGCCCCCCCTCGGGCTAGCCTCCAGGTGCTGAGGCATGGATGCTTCAGGCCTCTCGCGACCCCTGTCCGCTGGAGGGACTTGCTGAAGACCAACCACCCGGGGCGCGATCCGGCAGCGCGGGCCCCAAGCCTCTAAAGAGGCGCCATCACGACAGGGCCTCGCCTGAGTGCTCGAGTGCCACCCCCCACGACCCCAAAATGTACCCCCGAGAAGCACCCAAAGGCTCCTCGGCCAGGGATGGTGCCCGTCGGCCAGGGATAAGCTGGCCTCTCCCCGCCGTGGCGCGAGTGACAGGTGGTTAGACTCAGACAACAGGTCAGGGCCATCAGGCACTGGGAAGCTATCCGTCGCCCACTATAAGCAGGCCCCCCCGCGGGCCCCTCCCCGGGACGAGACGAGTCAGAAGAAAAGGTCTGAACAAGGCAGAACCCGACGACGACCCGAGCGTATATCAATATCAAGGCGTGCTGCTACCCTGACCCTCCTCTGGAGTATTGAAACTCTATATCTCCTTGAATCTTTGCTTGATACACGTCGATGTGACTTGATCTGGATTCATCTCACACTCCTCCTCCCTCACCTCGACCTCCTTAAGCATACCAACCACCCCGACTTACATCGACGACATCGCACTCACACCAAACCTCCCACCTCCTCTTGTATAACATCAACCTCCCCTTACAATTCACACAAAATGAACGGCACTTCACATCAACGGCGGGCCCAAAAACCCATTGTCACCGCCTATCCTACCGCGTCCTCTTCCACCGCCTCAGCCTCGTCTTCATCCCTCAACGAGTCTTACATCAGCTACGAGTCGCATTCGACAGCACCTACGTCTTTGACTTCGGGCTCTCACCACACGCACTACAAGACTCTGTCGAATTCGTCAAGATGCGATCGAGAGCAAGCTTACCAGGCAACAACACCATCCGCGACGCCCGTTGCTCATAAGCAACAGCAGAAATCTGCGCCCGCAACCGCGGTCTTCTCGGCCGCCTCATCCTCCTCCTCAGTGGCCACCTACGACTCTATCCTGTCAGAAATGGCCCCCCTACGACGAGAGTCGGTTGCCACAGGCTACGAAGAGTACGAATACGACGAGGATGAGGACGAGGACGACGAAGAGGAAGAACAAGACTTGGATCGCGACTATGTCCTGGCTGACCCGGCCGCCCGCGATATCCCGCCAGTGCTGCCGCCCTATCGTGGCTGTACCTCTTCTGATGCGGCCCCCGTACGACCCTCAACGCCCCAAGACTTTGCGAGGCTGTTCCCGTCGCTCGACCGCCTCGCCATCCGCCACGACGACACGACACCCGATGGCAACATGAACCTGCGCATTGACACGCTGGTGCCTCTGGGCCATGGCCGCCGACCCATCGCCTTGCAGCTCTTCCACCTGCGCATGCACGATTTGGCACGCCGCGAATTCTCTCTCCGCCGGTATTGCCGTGACTCAGGCCGTGAGGTGTGCAATGCGAAGCGCACCTACGCTGAGGCTCCCCGTGCCGGAGGTGCCGTGGCGGACGTTGTGAGGCCGGCCCTGCGCAGGAGCGTTAGCTCTGCACTGCGATCTGTGGCCTCGCCGTTCCATCGATCAAGCACCAACACCTCGCCCTCCAAGCGACCCGGCAGCTCCTCTGAAGCCTCCTCGTCTGCCGCGTCGGTCTTCTCGGCCTCGCACCAGTCAACTGCTTCATCTTATCGCAATCAGCAGCACGAGAAGCCGCGCCTTGTGCCCACGAACCGCATCAAGCTGGAGTTCTCCAACTACGCCCGCGTTGACATCGCTCGTCGCGGTGGCCGCAACGCCAAGCGATACGAGTTTGAGTGGTGGGGACACACTTACGCCTGGAAGCGTGTGCTGGACAAGAACCTCAATGTCGTGTCGTTCCATCTCGTGCGGGACGGCCACGGAGCTCCAGTGGCGCATATTGTGCCTGAGATGCGCAGCCCGAACCAAGTCCTAGGCGACGAGATGGCCGGCGCATGGGTGTCACCCTGCTACATGTGGATTAGCGACAGCAGTATCATCGATGCTATCACCGATGTTGCAGAGTAAGTTCTCCTTTATCCCTGAGACTCTAAGGTTGAAGACTAACAAAAGCCAGCGTCATTGTGGCTACAGGCGTCATTGCCATGGTCGACGACTGCATCAAGGAGCGCTGGCAGAGCAAGAAGCCTCGCCGCGCCATTACTGGGGACTTCAGCAACGTGTCGCCGCGGTCGTTCATGCAAAGCTTCTTCCAGCGACGCCATTCAGATGATCACAGCAGCCCGCTCCGCATCGGGCGACCAGTTGCTGCGTATTGACGGGGCTACACCCCAAAAGATGTCCTCTATTGATGGATAACTCATCGAGTGTATGATTCGAAGATGTACACGCACGCATACACTCACTCAAAAAAGGAGCCAGGTATAGCAAGGCTCTCGGTCCCAGACCACCAAAATACTTTCATATATATTCACACTCACGTGGGATACATATGCCAACCATCTCACCGGCCCACGACTCTCCATCTACCGCTATTCATCACCTTAACGTTAATGCTTTCCGTCCCACATCTCCGCAAAGGCAGGACTGGAGATTTCTACTGTTTGGCTTGTTTTGTTCGGGTTTCTCATCTGCAGCATGGAGTGTGGAGTTACAGGACGGGTTGTTGGACACAACCCTGCATGACATTAGCGATTCTTTTTCTTTCGGTATATTATCTGCTCGGCTGAGCGGCAGGATGGAAGGGAATTTGCGCTCTTTTTTTTACTCTTGGGTTTTATTGGACGGAATGGGATACAGGCTGTACAACGAAGTGATGAGAGCGGGAATTTTGATGATCAACAAGAACATACGGAAGGGTTCTGATTTTTCCTTGTCGATATCTGTTTGTCGATATAGCATACGCGTCGGGCCAGTTTGGATTTGGAATCAGCAATGCCAGAACGCAGCAACAAGAAGCAACCGCATCTTGCGCACAAGTCTCAGCTTGTCCTGTCTTGTCTTGCCTTGCCCTGTCTGCCACTTTGCCAGCCTGCCTGTCTGCCTGCCATAATCGCGATGCCAACGCATCGTCCCCTAACCGGCCCGATCCCTGGAAGAAAGCAAACTAACCCTCTCTCCGCATCGCCGTGGTCTGCCCCCGGCTTTTCGCCTCCCGGGTCGGACGAGCGTCCTGCACCCCAGACCCGGAATCGTGCCATCGGTGACGCCACGCAGCAACAGAAGAAAGAAGAAAGAATCGACCGTCTAAAGCAGCACGTCGTCGTCGCCCGCTGTGCCGAACCAGGTGCCAAAGTCGAGCTTCATGAGTAGCCGGTTCACGCCGCCAACGCGCGCAGGCACATACCCGGACGCACCCTCTTCGTCGTCATCCGGCGCAGCAGCAGTGTCGCCCTCCCAGGCGGCAGCAAGGACGGGGTCGGCCTCGAGCGCGCGTAGGGCGGCGACGACCTCGGCGATGCCTTCACGCACGTGGTCCTCGACGGCGCGGAGACGGCGGACGACGTCGCGCTCCTCGGCGGCTAGGTCGACAAAGGCGTCTACCACGCCGGCGTCGGTTTCGAGATCGAGGGAGGTGTAGATGGCGTGGAGGCGGTGCAGGTGGGTGACGAGGTGGTCGATGTGGATGAGGAGCGTGTAGAGCGGCGTGGTGAAGGAGGGCTGGGTTAGGAGTAGGCGATGGATGACGGTGCGGAGGTAGAGGCGGTGGGCGGTGGCGAGAGTCTGGGGGTCGTGAGGTGCGTGTGCCTTGGCTTCTTGTGTTGGATGTGTCTGTGATGGCTCGTCTTGTTGCAGCCATAAGTCTTCATCATCATCCTCGTCGTCGTCGTCTGAGGCATCGTCAGCCTGAATTCGGCTTGCTGGCCGCGTCTCTGTCGACACAGCACTGCGCTCATGGCGAGTCAACCACTCGTGGAAGCCTTCCCAGAGACCGGCAACAATCTCTGTCTGAAGGTAGGCCTCTGTCTCGGCCAGGAAGAAGATGGCGGCACTGGCGGTTGTCCACGAGCTGCGCATCGACGATGACCTTGCAGTCCACCGTTCCCTCAGAAGGGTAACCTCTTCCTTGCTACCACGTGGTGCCGGATGATGTCTCCTTAGAGACGTGATTTTCCAGAGGTCGGTAAGTCGAATGTGCGCCCGTCGCATCGAAAGTAAGTACGAGTTGACACATGAGTACAATTGTAAGTCCGTAGGCGACAGCACCATGTCCAGGGGCGGTGGTATCTGGCAGGACAGCAACGACGGTACCGAGAACAGTAGGTTTCGGAAAGGTGAGGTTGCGATCAGGTTGGCCTCGTCGTTACTGAGGCCAGACCCTACACTCATTGGCGTCGTTGTCTTGGACTTCGTGAGATTAAGTTGCAAGAGGTCTCTGGCAAGTTCAAGCTGCTCGTCCTCCTCTGCATGCTGGCCCTGCATCGAGGCCAGAACAGCCCAGGTTCTTGCCAACACAGCAGCAACCTCGCCGTCTTTGACTGTCACATTTCGTAGGTTATCTCCCTTCTCGTAAGCCAGGTTGTCTGCTCGTTTCCAGCGATTCCGGATCTTTTCATCCGCTTCGTGTGTTAGGGCCATTGCAAACTCGCCACGGCCCAGAAGGAAGAAGTCCCTCAAGAGTTGAAGCATCTCTATTACCTTTGCCGCTGGAAGAAGTTTTTGTAGTGTGTTCTCTGATAGTGAAGTTCGGATCGACGTTATCGCCCGGGAAAATTCGCTACTCTTCAGGGGAAACGAAAGGGTAGACAATTCCTGCAGCTTAGATGAAAGGTGATCTAGGCCCTGAAGCCCAGAATCGATAATGCTTTTTACTCGAACATGGTTCAGAGACTTTCCGATGAATAGCATCGAGGACGCCGTAGCTGGGGTGACGAATGAAGGTAGTAAGGTCAGGTCTGATGAGAACTCCTATGCACCGGCTTAGTCCTTGTTCGTCGCTTCTTGGGGTCTTAGGCACATACCTCATCCGAGTCCTTAGCCTTTTGAACAAAAAAATCTTCGCCACCAAAATTTGGTAGTCTCCCGTACAAGATCCATGCGGAAACTTGTCTTAGCCAGGCCGTCTCAGCCACTGTGACCAAGCTCGAGGCTGCGTCTTCCACATCTCGATAGCCGCTCTGCATCTCAGTCCTCAACCGGTCCATTAGCTGCGCTCCATGACAGGCAGCTCCTTCTTTACTCCGTGTGAGCATGAACTGCACCATGGTCCACAACCATTCCATACGCCGTGTCCATTCGCTGAACTCCCCCATAACTGCCGTTAAAGGCACAATGTTGTACGCTCCAACAAGCTCTGGGTCATCCTTCAGGATGCTCTCCTCAACGTCGAGAACCTTGCGCTGAAAAGCGGCAAGATGAATGGAATCAATAGCCGTTGCGACAGCGCGGCAGATCGTTGATGGATGAGAGCTGGCAATTTGCGCCGTGTATGTGATCAGTTTGACGTGGACGTCACTGAGATGCGCCGCCGAGGCGAGGAGCTGCCGCTCCGGGGGACTGATGCCAGCGGCATTGTAGCTCTCTACTGAGGGCTGGTCAACTCGTAGGAGAGGCGACGGGTGGCCTGAGAGGGACAGGAGGATTTCGTGCAGCATGGCTCTGTAGGTGAGTCTGCAGTCCTAGACGAAGCGTGAGCATTGAAGCGACGAGAAAGCCAAGATACTGACTTGTTTTTTGCTTTTCTTTTGGGCCTTTTGAAGGACTTGCGTATATCACGTAGGGTAAGAATAATAACTCCAACAATCTCAAATCGACACATGAACCTCTTTAGGCTGAGCGAGGATCGAGATGGGCAGATGGGCACTTCGGGCATCAATCTACGAAGGCCAAACGTCCGAGAGAGAACTCATGACATGCCAATATATGGAGATCAAACGCTTGCTGAGGCCAGAGCTCGCTAATATTGCAATTTGATATGATTGACGAGACAAAGGAAGTGATAATCGATGGGATTACCGGGAGCGTTGTCATAAGAAAGGTTGGCAACGATTCTGAAGTAGCGCGACGCGATTGCCATTTACCGGCGTGAAGCTGCCCCGCGATAACACGTGACACGCGACCGCCCTTAAGCTTCCAGGTTTCCTCGCAGGCTTTACTTCAAATATGAGGCAATCGCTGTTCGAGTATTTGATGACACCTAATTGATCGAAATTTGGGTTTACCTTCCAATCTTATGTACTATTACTTCTTATTCAACAATACCCTAAGGAATCGCAAGAGCTCGTTTCATCTTATCATGACCCTCAGCTTTCGAGGGCTAGTCCTCCCAAAAGTACAAAAGGAAATCCAGAACAGTTTTCATGACTATCGTAAGTACTTACCCATTCATCATTCTTTAGAAAAATGGATTCTTGGATGGCTTCTTGCCGTTGGGGTCAGAGCTCGCGATGCTCACTGTATCCCCATATGTGCTATGGCCCTCCTTCACACTCCCTTCGCCAGTCGCGAGAACAGCCGGTTCATCATTGTTGCCATTAACGATGACCTGGCCACCGCCCTTTACCTTGCCAACGACCATACCCTTGGCCACGCTCTTTAGGATAGCTCGGCGAGAGACGCCAGTCACGTCGATGTAGACCAGCCCGACGTTCTTGAAGCCGCCTCCGATGTACTTTGATACTTCGCCGGCTTCTTCACCCCAGCGATGCCCGACAACAGTGCTCACGCTGGAGGACGTACCCGTCAGCAGGTTTCGACCGGCTTGTTCCATGCCATCCACCACGGTGTTGAAGGCCATCAAGCTCTTGTTGAGAACACCGGGTTTATAGGTTTCAATGGGATTCCCGTCCTTGTCATAGCCCCGTGCCTTACCGTCCTTGCGCTTTGTCACGTTGGCCCCGAAGTTCTGGGCTACTTTGCCGATAGATCCGACAGTGCTTGACGAAAATGTTGCCGCCCTATTGGATAGCTGGTTGATGCGGCGAATATGGTTATGAGTACTGGGTTCAAAGGTCATGGGCTTGCTTGCAGGCTTAGTAGTCTTGGTGAAGGTGTCTGCGCGGTTTTGCATTGCCTTGGTGACCATGTCGGATGTTGTGACGATGAGCCTCGAGGCCTTGGTAGCGGTCGAAACTATTGATGATTTCTTATACGCGGGATGGTAATCCATCTCAACGAAACCGCTGGGGGCTGGCTGAACTTGGATGTTGTGGGTGCCATCATCAGGAAGAGATATTTCGACGGGATCTATTTCAACGTTAATATGTGGTTTCAAGAGGATGAACTTCGTAGTGGAGGTACCTTTGGAGCCTGGTTGAATCTTGCTATCTTCTAAGACCTGGTAGCTATCGCTCAATTCGCCGATGACACTACCATCCTCCTCGTCCACGAGCACGATGCGGCCACCACCGATTTGGGAGCTGTGGCTGCCTGCAACATAACCCTCGCCAGGATTGAATTCGGCTGGGTTATATGCTGGGAGCTGCTCGCCAGCCGCCTCCCTCTCCTTGGCTAACGCAGCTTTGGAGGGCTTGGGCTGGGGCGGAGGGGCGCGTTCTAGGAAAGCAGTGCATTGCGCAAGGATGGTCTCGAAGGTATCGACGTCCTCCTGGACACCCTTCCGCTCACCCAGAGGTGGGAATTCGATTCGTGTGAAGGCACCGGCATCGGGACCGAGGTCCCAGCGCGGGATGAGATAGCTTCTCGGTGGCTTGTGGTAAATCTGAGTAGTGGCGGGGAGTGGGAGATCGAGCTCGGGTGGGAGGTGGAGGTGAAGATAGAAGTCCTGCTCGGAATCGGCGACGCCGGAGGGATCTGCGAAGCCAGACGATGTGGGAACCATCAGCAGCGACAGCGTCTGAGGGCCCGAAGGCGTGAGGGAGTCCTCGCGGCCGTTGGCGATGTGATAGGCATTGATGCCCTCCACTGCGTAAAGCAGCTTGGGATCCTGTGGATTGGCGTCAGTGTGAGGGCGCGCGGTATACGGGACAGGCGAATATGCCGCACATTGTGACCAGAAGCCATGGTTTTAGAGCCGCGTGGAAGTCGGGATTCGGAGGAGAGAAGAAGATGCGATCACGGCTGAGCCAGCGCCAGGATCAAGATGATGTCGATGCAGACAGCGAATTAAGGTTGATGATGATCGGGCCTCGAAAAGCGACCGCTTCATGCACGTCGTCAGCTCGGACAAGCGCGATGAATAGCAGTAGGCGGATGACGAGGCAGAGGAGGGGAAGAACCACAGATAAACGACCTGCTGCTGTTGGATCATGGATATGCGAGCTTAAGCTGCGTCGGCGGTTCTGGGCGCTTAAAGTGCTGAGCGTTGGACGTGAGGCCTCTCAACGGCGCGACGTCATTGGTGGTTGGAGGTGTGACACTGCCGCTGCCCAGCATAAGGTTACCTGATGGAGGGGGAGGGGCATTTTGGCCTGGAACGCCCCAGGAAGGTACCTGGCTCGGAACTTGGCGAAGTAGACGGCCAGCCTGTGAGACATGGTGAGGTCACCGGCTTGCAAGTTCTGTCCCCAACGGAAGCCACAGATTGAAGCCTCTGGCTGTCTTCCCAGATCGCCATCGGCATCATCACGACTCCAAATCTTGATGCGCCGGAAGTGGGGTGATAGCGAAGACTTCCAGGATAGGATCCCAGGACGGTCTCAAGCTCGTGACGCACGTTTTGGCATTGCATTAGGGAGGGGTAGCTCTGCTTTTAGGTTGTCCGTAGCGGGGTCTCAGGCGGTCTGAGCCTCTAAGAGCGTGGCCTGTAACGGGATGGATGATGATGGCAGAGGCAGCTTAATTCTGCCACAAGATCTGTTTTACCTTATCTCGACTGCTATTATCGCCTTTGCGCTTTCCGGACACCTCCATCGCCGTGATCCAGTTGTGGAAGGCACGACTTGGGCGGGCATCCTGATGTTGGCAAGTAACCCACGTGATCAACCACCCTACCCAACAACTTCGATCTCAACAAGTTGTCTCCATCACTCAAACATCGTCACCGAGGAGCTTAATGCAAATGTTCTGCACAAAACAAAGTTTATCATCGGCCAAGATCCGAACTTCTGCTTTCCCATGAACTACGATTGTCATTGAGTGCCGTAACGCGAACAGGCTTATCCATAACACTGACAGCCGCTAAACCCAGTGAAACAATCGCTGTACCCTAGCACCAGCAGAATCCAATGAGCTTCAGCCGACTCTGGTGAGGTCCAGCCCCAGCTAACTTCTTCGACATCGCATTTTCCAGGATACCTTATACATCACAAACCTGAATCCTAATCATAACCTTTGGGTAGGACACTGGACTTCTCCGATATAAATGCCTGGCTAAATTAGGTTTAGTGGTCTTTCGTGTATGGATAAGCACGTCCATGTTACAGCACTCCCGTGGCTGTCATTAATCCCCTTACTCCGTACCATTTGGGTCTTTGCTTGTACACCGTACCAACTGCTCGGAACCACCGACCCTTGCTCCCTGGTCGCCGCTGTTAGCTCGTAGCTCGGGCAATCTAAACGACGCCTCTCGACATCCCGCTAGGCTAGCGAGTAAGCTGGGATACGGGCCCCTGCCCAGCTGTGTCTACTCCGTACGGTGACACGCGTTTATGACCAGTCTGAACTCAGCCACTGAAGGAGTTTCATCTTCCGGACATTGTGATCTCGTCACCAGGATGCGGGCTATTCCCGAGGAGCTTCATGACACAGAAAAGGCAATCGGGATTTAGAGCAAGTCCTCATGAGAAGACACGTGAAATCGACCTATCTTCAGAGCCACACACGGCAACCCAAACTCAATTCATCGGAATGTCGGGTAGTTAGCCAGGGCCTAGACGGCCCTTTCAGGTGGTCCCAGATGGCGCCATCGCGTATTCACCATTTCATCAGTCGAAGCCCCTCGTTTCTTCCAGATAAACTCCCTCGGAGACAAGAGATGAGACGACACTCGGAGCCAGGATCTCCCAGCCCCTCCAGCAGGGAATGTCACGATCTGGAAACCACACTTGGCCAGAATGTCACCTGGCTTGACAACTAAACCCAGTTTAAGCTGGGCTAATTAGTAACCTCGCAGCTTTCAGTTGATCAACATTCGTCAGCCTCGCTCGGACGCAGTAACAGGGGAACAGCTCCCACAAGATATCCCTCGCATCTCGGTCCCCCAGTCGCGAGCTGAACCAGGTGGCCAGGGTTGACAGTTCGAAGGATTCCATTGCAGTGGCTCACTATACGAATATTGCCCTCGGTCTTTATGGACGCCACATCCCGACAGCCCGAGCCTACATCGTCATGAGAGGACAGCAGATCTCGACAAGATGAGTGATTGCAACAGGCTGTGATATAGAGATGCGGAGTTTCTTGAGAGAACAAAACAAGTGCCGAGCGTGGTGATCAATGGAGCAGCATTGTCTCATTTGCCTGCCGGACCGAGCTATGCGTGCTTCTATGCAAGGAAAACGGGAGCCGGCGCGCGACACCAAGCTCGCTCGTCACTTTTCACTTTCCACCCCATCATTCGCCTCCTCTCTCATTCGCAGGCACACAGTTTGATCCATCAGCCATCGTGGGTCACATTCTCGCTGGGATGCAAACAAGAAAGTGAGGACGGCATACAAGATGTCTTCTCATGGAGCAAATCAGGGAGGAGATAGCGAGATAAAACAGGGAGTCGTCCGTCCATCAGACAGCGGAGTATCACCGTTCTTGGTGCTATCAGCTGCGACGCCTTAGAAACAAGCAGGTGGGCTTGGAGGAAGCGAGGTGCGGGAGGATTCAGGTGTCTCTCGCATGCAATCCTCCAACTACGAACACGGCAAGCAAAATTACTCCATGCTTTGGGCATGTCGGTACCGCCTCTGCTGGCATGCCCGTCCCGTCCAGGCCTGGCGTTTCCGTTTCGGTTTGCGCCAACGTGGAGAAAATCTCCGCGAGGCGTCAACCTCCCCGCTGCTCCGTCTGCGCCCAGGGGCGGGAGCCGGAGCGGTTTGCCCAGGCCCGCCAGAGCCTCAGGGACGCTGTTTGTCTGGACTTGTTAACTCGTGGCCGTGCCAACACAGGCACACATACGGAGCACAGAATATAGTGAAAGATAACTATTGGAGTTCAGAGCTATGAACCTGACAAAAGCAACAACACCCCAGCAAGTCTGCCGCGGAGGGATCCTTCGTGGCTTGAGGCTGCAGACATTGCCGCGGCCGGCAGACTAGTTGGGGCTGAACGGGCACCGATCTTTCCCCCGAACGCTTGTTGGTTGCTGTTGTCTTGCTTTTTCGTTCGACATCCGTACTCACCAGTCTCTAAACCTGTCTGAGGCGGGTTGTCTTGGAATGTCCAACACAACCTGAGAAGGATTCAGGATGCACAGTCTGTCACCCCCTCGCAATGCAACAGGCTTGAGGCAGTTTCTGCCTCTCTCTTTTATCTCTCTCCCTCTCTTTTGCCGTTTTTACCCGGGGATAAACTGACCTGATATCCTGCCACACCACCAGGAACCCCTAGCCCTCCTGGTTTCAAAGCCCAGACTTCGGCAGACTCACTGCTGGGTCGGTCCTCTCGGCCCTAGGTTGGCATCTTTCCTAGCTCCCGGCTATGGCCCTAT
Source organism: Xenoacremonium recifei (assembly GCA_012184525.1). Taxonomy (NCBI): domain Eukaryota; kingdom Fungi; phylum Ascomycota; class Sordariomycetes; order Hypocreales; family Nectriaceae; genus Xenoacremonium; species Xenoacremonium recifei. The sequence goes on along the minus strand of WOFQ01000118.1, from coordinate 1,285 downwards.
TAGCCTACGGAGCTCTGGGAACGACTCAACTAGCAAACCCTCCTGTTTGTACGCAGCAATTAGGGCGGCCCGGGGCGGGCTCGAGATTCAGGTCAGGCCAGGACAGGATCTCCCGGCGGACTATGCAGCAAACTACGCAGTAGACTCCCGACCCCGAGTCTTGTCGCTCACAGTGTGGCCCGGTCTTAGTGGGGTTGTTGATCGGAGGGCCGTGTGGTCATGGTCCATGGATTCAAGATGGAGCCGTGGCCCATCATGGTCATTGCAACGAATGCTGTATGGACGGGATCCCAGCATCGCTAATAAGAGCTCCATGCTCAGTCGTCTGGCACTCCAGCTCTAGCCAAGCTCGTCTGTGAGTGGCTGCCGTGCCGCCTGTGTGCTGTTCCTCAAGGACAGGGTCGTCCACTGTCCTGGGGGGGAGAGGAGTTCGCAAGGGCGCTGCTGAACCGGCTGGATGGCCTGGCTCCCTTACTTCCAATGTCACCCTGGGTCCGTCCCTTGTAGGGAGCTGGGTCTCTCGACTTAAGACCTCACTGTCACCTTATTCACTTGTCTTACCTGTTTCGTCTCCGCACTGAGCATGTGCAGCCGTGTCTAAGTGCGTTGACGTCTGACTGGAGGAGCAACCCCGTCAACGACAACACCCTGATCCCAGCTTCCGAGTGTTCAGACCGGTCGGGGCGGATTCTCGCCCATACATCTTCGGCTTCGGGTCCGCGCGTAACATCACCTCACCTCGCTTCACTTGCTGCTGCAGCACCCTCACCGGTTTGCCTTGTTGGGATTGCTAAACTGCCCTGACCTTCTTTGGGGGTGGTTCATTCTCTCCTAGCACGTTACAGTATCTAGCTACCTTCACAGAAGAAGTTCGGAGGAAGGATCTCGTGCTTCCCCTCATCACTCACACACTCGCTCTCCCACACGGCCTACTCCAACAGACCCCGAGGTTCTACTTGCCTGTCCGTGTCTCACAGCCACCCATCAACATCGGCATCATCATCATTATTACCGTCGTCTGCGTCAACCATCGCGCCCCATCACACGACCTCCTCCAACTGCGGCCCCGGAGTTGCCGTCTATAGCTCCCCTCGCCCGTCTACTATCACGGCTCTTTCTCGAGAAGATCTGCGAGCGAGCTGTCAGCTTGCCACGTTGATCATCGGCTCAGACCATTCTGGACCGCTCTTCACATCCTCCCCCCCCCCCCCCCCCCCCCCCCACACCCCCCCTCCCGCTGCGGTTGGGTTGTTTTGGGGGGCCACAACCCCCCCCCCCGGGGGGG
>WOFQ01000116.1:0-42989 GCA_012184525.1 Xenoacremonium recifei | reverse complement strand
GTTTTTTCCCCAACTAAGGGACGGAGCCCTTAGTTGGGCTGTGTGGTTGACCCACCCGAGACCAACGGGTAATCCTTCTCTTCAAGATCCGCTTAACCATTTTTATGGGTGTATTTCTGATTCTTAAAGCTTAAAGCGACCCAATACGCGGTCATTAATGAAAGTAAAGGTCTGCATACTAGCTTGCATAGACATAAGACGGTTCTGAGCTTTTGTGTGTATGAAAATAATATCCGAGAAACTTCGTTCTGAGGGCGCCGGGTTCGCAAGCGTGTTCGTTACCTTCACGGCTACTCTAGCTGGAACCGAGCCCAGGCTGAGGAGACACTGCCATGCTATTGCTTGAAGCCATCGTTGTATAAAGTGCTGTGTCCGTTGAACAAGTCGTCTGGGCCACATGTTCGCATTCGAAAGTGTGTCAACTCGGGAGTTCAAGGTGATACTCGTCGTCATTTTTCCACTGGTTTCGCAAGTGCTTTCGAACCTGCGCAAAGACGCTGGGCGGCAGTTTCGAGTTTGTACCCATTATATCAGGCTGGAGGACATCAGCGACCTAATGTATATCGTACGTTTGCTTATTAACCCGAGCTTTCAATACAGAGTCAATGCCATCCCATGAAATATCAGGAAACCGGTCGGTTTCTTTCATTTTAGCCCAGTCGCTTCTGATTTGAAGAGAGCGATATACAACATGTGCGATTCTCGACCTATCAACCTCGGAAGCGTGTTGAAGTCCGTTCACAGGCTTTAATTCAGTCACGATCTCGAGTCTTAGCCAGAAGCTGTTGTCTTTAATAATTTAACCCTCTTCAGCAGGAGACCGGGGTAATATTCAGATCGCAGCTCATCTCGTGCGTCTTTTCGAATAGACTAGTCTCTGGCAGTGTCTCGAGAACGGAGCAGGGAGAAGAAAGAATTGTACTGAGAGCCTCAGCGCGTGATTGATCTGTTTGAAGCGAATAAGCGAGCATATCGATTTCTCGGTCACGGCTGACAGCTGAACGGTACCTTCTGATAAGCGCGCGAGTCACCCCGTTCCACCTTGTGCGTAGGCACATTCTCAGTCTTTGCAATTGTAATCTAAACCGTGAGAAGAACTTGATAGGGATGGTGAAATGGCTAAATAGATGATCAAAGAGTGGAAGAAGAAGGATATATTTGATTAGAGACTGAAGGCCGTGAGGATCGCACAACGAGAAGTTGACGTGTTGAAGCTTAGGGAGTACTTCATTCTCCAGTAAACAAATCAGACGGGGACATTAGCTAGCAGTATAGCTTGGATATACTAAAATTACTCTGAGTTATATCCCTTATTATTCACGTGCTCTTCCATTGCATCCGAAGTTGCGACTGATATCGAATCACTCTACAGGAAGTTCAACTGTGGTCAGATCGTTTATAGACTGCTCCATAATGCCCACTCGCCGCCAGTCGCTAATCATCAACGGCGGGGCAATCCTAATCCGATTAAGGTACGAAAACGCCAGTACACCTCGATGGCGCATGAGTGTCGTGAGACGAGCAGCTGTTACAAGTCCCCATGGATGCGACTCGTCAATATACAAGCTGCAGAAAAGCACTCTTCCAGTGACTTCGACTTTCGTGTATGGGGACCGTACGGCGCCAAGTCTCTCGGTCAATTTCTTGCCAAGTTCCAGAGACCTCTCTGACAATCGTTCATCCAGAAGAACATTGACAGACTCGACAGCTACCGCACATGCCAAAGGATTGCCGGGGAATGTTCCACTGTGTCTGAAATCAATGTTGACGAGCTGAGGCTGTCGGAACAAATGAATTCACTTACTCTCCCCGCTTCATCTGGCTCATAGCTTCGTTTGTGCCAACCACCATTCCCATGGAGTACATGCCAGCCGTCAGGGCCTTTCCTAGGATGACCATGCCCGGCTGGATCCCGTTGTTGTGATATTCCATCAGATATCCAGTCCTACCAAAACCAGCCTGGATCTCATCTGCAATGAGAAGCGCCTGGTTCTTCTCACAAAGCTCTTGGACAGCCTTAAGGTAACCCTCACTTGTGGGAAGACAGCCAGCATAGCCTTGCACGCATTCAACCATAACTGCCGCAATGCGGCGGCCAGCTACCTTGAAAGCGTATTTCAGATCCTCGATATTGCTAAATCGGATAGTCCGATGACCAACTACGGGCCCAACTCCTGGGAGAAACGGACCATAATCTAGGAGGATGTTGGGGTCATCAAACCCCGGATGCGGTTTTTTGCAACTTCATTACTCCACATACCGTTTCTAATAAACGCATTACTCGACGCTGACAGTGGACAAAGACTTTTACCGTGCTAGTTTCCACAAACGGTGACAATTATTGCCTGATCTGGTTCAATTCCTTTGACGGCATAGCCCCATTTCCTAGCAATTTTAATCGCGAAGTCAACAGCTTCGGAGCTAGAGTTCATGGGGAAGACCTTGTCAAAATTGAGTAGCCCGCCCACCTTCTTGCACTAAGGGGGTCTAAATATTGTCTCCTATCTATGTTAAGTTTCTAGATATCTACTTTTGTCATGAAGTGATGTCGAGGTTGAGGCCCCCTTAGTACTGCTAGTACCAAAGTCAGGAGCTCGGAAACGCCTAGGCAGATGTCATCTGCCACAGCTTTAACCTTTCGGGCAGGCTGCCCATAACCTTTAGAAAGCGCCTCGAGGATTGCCACGCGTACTCGTCCTTTCCTGGCGAGCAGCAAGAGGCCACTACGCCGAGGCAAGCTATGTCGGCTACAAGTGGTGGGACCTCATTAATACCAAACCTCTCTCTCCTATTAGTTTCGGGCTCTCATACTCGGACGTCCGGCTATCTGTAGTAATGTCGCGCAGGGGTGGTGGCATCATTATCACGACTAAGGTACACAATGACGACCTTGCTGGAGGCAGAGGTTGTGATGGTGGTGGGGAAAGCACTGAAAGTATTGGAGTAATGTACGAAGTATAAAAGACAGGGTTCGAGACAGATTACTGGATAGAGTATATGGGTGAGTTGTGGTTGAGTATGGGCGGAGGTCCCTGAAACGGACCTGTCGTTTACTATAATACTCCCAATAAGTAAAAGAAGATAAAGATAATATGTCAATAGTTTCACAACTCGGCAGTTATTTCCTCGTCCCATATATCCTCCACAACCTGTATCTGAGCATTATCTTTGACATAATCCCTTATGACTCGTGGCTATGGCTTCCCGACCTACCGCTATACCACAGACATGATGGTCCTGTCAAACGAGGTCTGTTCGCATTATAGGTCACGTTGTCAGTGCCTGAGGCTCGATTGGTCAGTTCAGCGGCGTTAACCGTTACAAATCATTGTGATAAAATCCTGACTAATATATAGTAAGAGAAAAGTACTGACTTCTATTTCAAGAGATTAGGCACTTCAGGTTCCTGATTAGGTAGGTCCGGCTCACATCTGCAGTTATAAGCGCGCGGCGCAACTCGGTACGCGCTGGATGCACCTGAATACGCGCTGGGAGCACCCAATCAATGCATGCGCTGTGGATAACACCAGCCAAGTTGAAACAACTGTGCCCTTGGACTTTGTTCGACAGCGCTTGTCTAATTTCAGTGCATTGGATAGAAGGGAGTGATTTAGGCTGAGATACGGGGTATAAAAACCCCGCTTGAAACCATAGATTTATGGCCAGAGTAACTACCAAATTGGCACAAGCAAATCATTATCAACAAATCGTTTGCCTCAAACTCAACATGACAGCAGCAACATCATCTCGCTGGCATGACCCTTTGTGCACCAAACCAATCGTCGTCCTCGGGAGCGACAACAACCCTCAGTGCACCGCATGTCAAGCTGCCCCCGACATTGAAAAAGTCTGCGCCATCTTAAAGCAGCATACGACACCCGGACGTGAGGGAGGTTTACATACTGAAGAAGGCGAAGGAGCTTCAGATCTAAACCTCAGATGGCCTACAAGCATTCGCTTCGTCAAGCCAGAGTCGTCATCACAGTCAATCGCTAGCCCGCAGCCGAGCGATACACAGCCATCTATCGACAAGAGTGAAGAGGCTACCAACAGCCTTCCAGGCTGCAATAACTCAGATCAACTGCTGTCTACCAATCAATCTCCTATATACGAGCCTACGCTTGCTCCAAATCAATTCCGCCTTGCCTACCTGACACCAACCGTTAATCCTTCCCACTCGATTCATCTCGACTTGGAGACCTACGAGGACGACAATTATCCTGAGTATGAGACGGCCTCGTACACCTGGGCCGGTGAAGATGAAGACGCGACCCCTTGCCGTCCTGTGTTCTTCGGTCCGTACTGGGATGTCTCCCTACATACCAAGAACTGCTGGGAATTACTCCGGTTCGCAAGGCCTACTAGAGGCATACGGCTAATATGGATTGATGCCGTGTGCATTAATCAGTCAGACATCACCGAGCGAAACATCCAGGTGCAGAAGATGGGTAGTATTTACAAGAACTGCACAAGAGTCGTGATATACCTGGGACCGGATATCGCGGAGTATCAAGCTGAGACGCATCGGTTTCCCACCCGCCACAGATTGCACGAACTCCCTTCAGGTGCAGATCCTCCCAAGTCATCTCCATCTCAACCTCTAAACAGCAAAAGTATGAAAGAGGTCTTATCGTTAAGATACTTTACAAGGATTTGGATAATCCAAGAGCTTGTCTTGGCACCGCAAGCCCAAATCAGGATCGGATACGCCGACTATGTGGTTGATTCGCGCACCGTAGCTGTGTTTCAGGGCCTCAACGAGAAGATCAAAACGATGCCTTGGCTTCAAATGATATCGAAACAGTCTCTTGGGGTTGCAAATACACTCGAAGCGTTATCAATCGTGCGACATTCGCGAGCAACAGATGCTAGAGATAGGTTGTTCGGTATTCTAGGTGTGATCACACGAAATCAGCTAAAGGCACAACTCCAGATTGATTATTCTTTATCCAACAAGCAGCTCTGGATTGGCTACTTTGCACATGCGCTGCTTGTCGAAAAAGCACTTTGGTTCCTTGAATATGCTCGTGGTCACGGCGAATCCGTTGGGAGGCCGTCGTGGGTTCCACGATGGGAATCATTGACAGCATGGTCCGATTTCGTCAAACCAGCCAGGAGTAGTGAGAATTTCGTATCAACTTGCCGGACGATGGCTGGCGGACCTGGGGGCCGAGTTTTACTCATTCAACTCAGGTCCATAATCATGGATTCCAGCTCCATATGGCACAACAGAGCTGCCGTCTGCGCTTCAACTGGGGCGCTCAAGGCCCTTCGTGTTCAACACGCTTTCACATTCCGCACAGCACCTACTCTGTATACTCAGTCTAAGAACGCCAACGTATTTCGTCTAAAGCATGCCGGGATAGAGGTCTTCCTCCAGTCGCGGACGCGGCTCGACAAAGTTATTGAGCCTGACCGGGACCATCTCTTTGTTCTTCACGCAGACAATCAGAGAGCCATTTTTCTGGTGCTAAGAGTAGAAAGCGATCTGTTGGATATACGAAACGCCCAAGCCTTCAGTACTAAGCAGCCCATGAAGACCGAGCTGCCCCAACTAAGCTCCAACCTAGTTGGATTATGTCAATTCGTCATCATTAAGTACAGCAATTTCGACCTATGGGAAAATCTACCAAGGGATGCGGATCCTAGACCAGGACCCAGGCGATTCACACCTTTACCACAAGACCCGCGTCTTGAAATTCTAGATGATATATCGTGTTTCGGCCCACAGATCAGTGTCGTCGAGTGGCTTGAGGGGATCGTGTATGTGCTCGACCGCAGCCTCAACGAACCTGAGCGATACTGGTTGCTAGCTGATGAGAATTGCTCGCTCCTATCCTCAGAGACGAACAAGTATTTGTCAAACCGTGGCCTTCGTGGCCCTAGATACTGGCATATCCTGCCGATCATCTGGTCCCTCGCTACATGCAAAAACCAACTCTCGGCGATGATTTCAAACTGCTTCAGCTTGAAGTTCCTAGAAAACCCTTCTGATGAGAATAAGAAGGATCACAATGGTACTCCACCAACTGTCAGGCTGGGAGTCCCTCCAGGATTCTGGGATAGTAGTAGCTCTATGCTTCTAAGGCATAAGGAATCGCCGGCCTCGACTCTGCATTATAAGAGGGTATGGCGCTACAGATCCAACAGCTCCCAGTCTCAGAAATGGAGGGATTTGGAAGATGTATTCCCCAACTCTGAGACCTGGAACACGTTGCACGAAGACTCAGCTGTTCCCATGGCATTTGAGATGACAGAAAATTTCATCCACGGCCTCAGGTCCGGCATTATACATACGAAAAGGACTGACCAATTAAAAACCTACTGTGAGCGCTTACATTGGGTCTTGGGTGTCAGAACTTATACTGAGATGGAGAATTTGTTGAGGAATAACGAGGGCATCTCTGAAGTTGTTCCGAGAATACACCAACATCGGGGCATATTTGAAATGAATGGCCAGGAGTATTTAGTTGATATATCTTGATAACAATAAATATCCCTTGGTCCCAGTTGGGAGCTTAGACTATTTTTGTACGGTTCTGCTATAGCTAATATTTTCCTTGTCGTTCTATTCATATGTTAACTGAGTACGAGGCCAGCGTCACTAACCCGATTCAGGGAATAGCATTATTAGACTCTGTTACTCATTGGAGGATAGTGCAGTCAGTTGTTGTGAAAGCAGATCCGCGTCGTACTGCAGAAGTCCCCTCGACCGTTCCTTGATGTTGCAGACCAACTCCATCATCGTAATACTCAAATGTCTGTAATTACTTACCCCACCAAAAGCGGGGGGAAGGTGTTTTCCTTACAAGCGCACATGGAAGGATTGCTGGATTGCGAGACACGAGATCAGAGAGAGCGGTCTATGAAGGCTCACAGGAAAGGGAAGGTTACTGTGGAGATCTTCAACTTCACATGCGATTTCATTTCTATATAAGTTGTATGAGAGATCGCCTTTTCCATGGGGAATCGAAGACGTCTGTTAAAATTTAACAATGAACCTGTCTAGTGTTTAACGCAAGGCCACCGGAGTAAAAGAAGGAGCGAGTCAAGATTAGGAAGGCACTCACGCCATACAACGTTGATGTCGCAACTGGAGAGCATGTCAACAACCGGGTCATATTCAAACAAATCCTACAAGCTGAGGCACTGGACGCGGTGCAGCTGGACGCATGTCGTCTCGCTAGCGTCTACGAGATCCTTGCCGTCCTCCTGTTAAACACTAAGTTTGATGTTCCCGTGATGCCTCACTCTGGCGGCGTTGGAATGGTCGATGCTCACATATCAGCACGATAGACTTTGTTTCAGTGTCGGGAAAGAAAAGTATCCTCGAGTATACATATCATCTGCATGAATCATTCAAAGCATCTGCGAGCATCACAGCAGAGAGTATGCATGTTTCCCCATCACTACCCAGATATTCCTGTGATGTTTATGACTCTGAGTTGGCCAAGTATGAATGTCCAAATGGCGAGTTTTGGCAGTCGGCAATTGGCCAGGCAATGCTAGCAGACCCTTGGAAAGGGTTACCCGGAGAGCAAACCTCATAATCACTTACCGCTTTGTAGAAGTCAACAGGATGTTCGTAGAAAGTCAAGACCATTACTGTCTCAGTCCAATTTGTCAATATGGTCTTTATCACAGGAACATGCAAGAAATAGGCATAATAGAAAGCTGATGATGGAAAACCTTAATACCCAGTATAGTCCTTACACACTTGCTTCACGATGATCAACTATACCTTATTTAGGAGAACTTATGTGTCCTGCTTATGTCTCGCTGCCATTGATAGGGTGAAGCACCAACGAGCCAAGGCAATGGGCATGCTTTTCGGTTAGGTATCTTATAGTTTAACGATTGTAGCAACATACGTTTCAGCAAAGCGCCAACTTAATTCAGGCCTTCATTGGCTATATCTACGCCTCAAAAGCAACGGAAAATGAGGAACTAGTGCGCGCTTAGGATATTTACAAGTACAGAATGATCTCAATTGTCCTCAAAGCACACGTATTATCCTTTGCACCCATAAGTCTGATCTACCGTGGGCAGTTCGCGTCAATCGGCCCGCCTTTCGCATTTTCTTGGCAGGGTTATTCAGTATTTCGCCATCCTTGCTGTAATAGCGGCCGCAAGTAACACTCTGCTCCAAATCTGCAGCCTCACCGTAGCTGGAATTGGGAAGCGTTCTGTATACCGCTGCTGACCAATTGATAACCATTTAAGGTAACGGATCGTATCCAGAGCCCCTCATATGCGCTTTGCGGTTTGAAAACAGCCAATAAATAATCATACCGACGACGGGAAAGATAAAGACAACAAGGCACCAAAGTAGCTTGTGTGACGGCGGGCGGTTCGACTGGAGGACCTCAACTACAAGACGGCACATGTTAGGACGATGCAGGTGTGTGATGCGCAAGGGGAAAGGGGAAACAATAGGGCTGCATACTCCAGACAATAATGTCGAGAACTAACACAATAAACCCAATGAGGCCGCCGCCAGTTCCGTAATGCCAGGGCTTAGCTGCGTTCACGCTGACGCCATCACTGACAACAGGAGCGGCTAGAGCGAGCGTAGCAAGCCAGAGCTGGAGGAATGAAAGTACAGTGCCGGACAACATATCGGCGGTTATAATGTTTACGGTGTATGTTTAGTTTGGAAGAGGGATGACGTCGCCTTGGTGAATTCGGGGGGGGGGAGGGTGGGTTTTATACACAGTCTAGCCTTACGTTACGCTAAGACGAAGCAAGAAAGCATGACCACTGACGTCATTGATATATTCCGCCAGATACCCTACATCGTAAAAAAGAAAATATGTCGTAATGAGTACTTGTAAAATCGAAACCTCTCATGATATTCTTGAGGGCAAGTCTTGTCATTTGCGTCTAGACCAAAAAAAATATTTTGAAGGAGTTAACAGCCCATCCCAAGGATGACCACTCGTTTTGACCTGTTCGGCATGCTACTACTGTCCTTCCTGATTCAGCCAACTTGACCTCGCAAAACGCCAGTAAGAAATAATTTTATGCTCTGTACCGTAGAACATAGCTTGCTGGGAGCTCGATCTGTGCACGTTCCTAGTATCCCTCCATGCCACAGACGTTTTTGTACCAGGTCATCATCCCACTCACTTAATATTTCACCAACCTTTGACACAGGACCATCCATTTTCAGCAACGAATCCTGCCCAGCGAAAATAAAAGTTTTTTTTCCCAGGCTATGTCAATGCGGTAGTTCTCTCTCAACGAATTGATACATGCTCAGTCAGTGCCGCAGATGATTATTTGTACATTGCTCCAGTTATCGTCCAAATGTACTAAAACTGGGCACTGAGGTAAAGTTGATTTGTAGGGATTTTTATCGGCAGACTCGTCATTGCTGTCACAGAGGCCTGGAAAGCTTTACTTCCATTGAATAGTGGCACCTTTCTCGTGCGACTCCCTTGCAAGCTCAATAACTCTCAAGCCATCCCTTGACTGCATTGGTTTCACAGCCAAGTCTCCTTTGCCGTTGATCGCGTCCGCGACATTCTCATATAAACCCAACCATCGCCCTGTAACAGTCGGATAGGGACCTGTATACTTCTTCGTCTCTGGGTCGTAGGTTTGAACACTGCCATCAAACTCATCGTAGGTGGTGAGGATACCACGCATTTTCTCAGACTCGACGCCAAACCTTGCATCAAGGGGCCCAAGCCCAGCACCAATCTGCTCCTCCTGTGGGCAGGTACTCCGTTGTTGGAACTTGCAAAATGATTCTTAGTGTCTGCAGTATTTCCGGCTTTGATAGAAGTCTTGCATTATTTTGCACTCACCTTGATGAAGGAGCCTTTTGTCCCCCGAATGAGTTGCTTAAGCTGTTGTGCCATAGGGGTCGTGACAGACGTCTTCACAGTAACAAGCAAATCCTTCTGGGCTCCATCGTACTGCAGAATAATCGTAAAAGAGTCTTCGACTTCGCTATCGATTCCGCGCTGAGCACGGAAGAAGCCAGTCACAGATTTAGGTCGTCCGAAGAGGGCAAGGGCCTGGTCGACGCTGTGGGTGCCTATATTGCTATTGGCACTGGATCTGAACCACTCATCGATTCTGAACTTACCGAGGCCAAAGGCCATGCCAGAGCCTGGTGTGTATTCCTTTTGTGTCATCATCGATAGCCAAGGGGGCGATTCAAAGTCATAATGAATCTCTGCTTCCTTGATATCTCCCAACGCGTTCTTCTCAATGAGGTATTTGAGAGTTTGAGAATCACCATCCTTCGAGAACAGTCAGTTTATTCAGCTTTGCGGAGTAAGTGGATGCTCAGATATATGGCCTCACCCATCGACGATTCTGGAAACACGTCAAAATAAGGTTCTTCTGCTGAGACAGGCTCATGACTTTGTCTGCTTCTTCTGAAGATGTTGCAAACGGTTTATCTACAATTACTAGTCATAACACGCGCATTAGTAGTTGGCAAATACTTCAAGACACTACTAACTTACCATGCTTGCCCGCAAGAAGTGCCTTTTCTGCGAAGAAGGCATGGGTATCAGTATGAGTCGCGACAACAACAAACTGAATACTGGGGTTGGCAAAGAACTCGTCCGCCGTGCGGTAATGCTGGGCCGTCGGGAAGTCAACAGTGCAGTGAGACCCCTTAGGAGCAGAAGTCGGATTTGCGGGAGCTTCGGCTCTTTGTAAAATAGCTATGACCTCATAGTCTGGAAGGGCCGTGATGAACGGGAGATGGAAATTCTTAGCAGCAAAGCCGTATCCAATAATTCCAACTTTGATGGGGGCCATGACAGAGTTTCTTCGAAAACCTTGATCAACTATATGGTTATATGGGTCTTCTAAAAGTCAATGCCTTCTCCGTTAGGGATCGCAAATGAATTAGAATACGGTAGAAGCACTGAATCTACTAACAATGAAGGGGTAGGGCGTAGTTAGGAAAACTGAAATGGCTAAAGTAGGTGTGACTTATCTACAGGAATACAATGTAGGGACGTTCAGTCTTTGTTCATTTTCTTCCACGCTTCTTTTTGCTGGCCAGAGATTCGCGCCCTCCCAAGCATGTGAGTACGGAAAGTCCCACCCGGGGAGTTTCGGGATTTCCGTATTCGTAATGGTGCGGGGTCACGACTAGACCTCCGCCTGGGCCGCCAGAAAACACGTGACATGTACGAGGTTGCCTCAGGTGAACCCCAGACTCACCAGTGAGCGCAACGCGACTCACTTTGAGCACCCCAAAACTTAGCTGTGAGCCTTGCTCTAAGGGCACTGAGCGCACTAATAGACATGAAGTATGTAAATCACCTTATGAACCTCAGAATAGCTTACTTAGTAGCTCAGCTAAATTAATAATAATTAGTTATTATAAATCTGCTTATATATTACTAGATAGAATATCCTAAGATAATACTCAAGCTATATATAATGTCCTTCTGCTAATAGGAAACCCTATAAGGATTACTTAATTTAGGAAGTAATTGATTATTATAATAATTACTTTAAAAAATATTATAAATCTAAAAAAGAAAGTTCACAAGAGGAAGACATTTAATAGCCTGAATTAAGCCTGTGATTCTGAGATCATATGTCAGGGACTGTCGGCAATAGGGGAGTGAACGAGCTGTTCAGGAGGTTGCAGGCGATTCCTAGCTTAGTTGTAAGGTTAATGTAGCCAGGGGTCTCAAAATGACTGTAGTAATCTCTGACCCCCCTTCTGCCTTCGGGGTCTGTCGGCATATATATAGACTGATCAGGGGCAATGCTCACTTTTTTTAGCTTCGCCATGATGACGCTGTGCCTTCGCGTTATGATAGTCTGGGTGATGTTTAATATTTTTCTTTAATTTTAAAAAACTCTAAGAAGAAAAAAAAAAAACACAAACCCTAATTAATCAAAAACTATAATAAATCGAGATGAATCTAAAATAAGTAGTTAGGCAAATTATTATTGCCCTAGTAGACTATTATTCTGGATAAATAGTCTATGCGTGACCCGACGCTGCTATATAACGTCGCTTAACCCAGGTGTCGCTCAGCCAGGAGGCCCCTTGGATTACCGGTCAGGCTCAATGTATTTCCCACGGAGAGCCTGTTGAATTGTTTGTTGTGAAAGTTGTTTGTCACACGCTTCTTCTGTGATATTGCTTTCAAAATCCAGCTAATACACTCTGCACTCGATCCAGGGGTTGCCCAAGGCTCGGTTGCTATTATCACTTTCTTGAGGAGTAGCTCTGTATCCGGAACTAGGTGGCTTAATAAGGGGTTTTCAGAAGTAATTGTAATCATCAATGCACATGCCAATGACCTGTAGTTGGTCAGCGCAGCGTATTATACTGTGGAGTGTAAAGAGACTTACCCCTGTATTGTCATCCACGTGTACTGGGTTCTCTCAGTGAGAACCAGAGATGCTGTGTTTATATAGTTTCGGCAGCTCTCTACACAAGTTTCTGAGTTCGCTAATATATAGGCTGGCAAATGTGAATGATCTGTTAGAGTAGCCGCATAAACAAGACAAGGTCGGCAAATTATGTGTTTAGCCGACCAATATCGCAGTCGGAGCCATCCGTCGTGCACATTGCAAGGGGTCGTATCCGCTAGATCGGGTTTGATGGCATCGGGTAGCAGAGCGTACCATGTATCAAGCTGGCGCGTAAGCTCCGCACAGACATTTCCGAGAGAATTAACAGAGAAGAAGGCGCTTGGCGTGTGATTCGACGACCAGGGGTTCCCTGCGTCGTATATGGCTCGGTGTATGCGGTTCAGGAGCCGTCTTACCGAGCATATGGCCAGGAACACAAGTCCATCGCAATTAGCACTATTAGAGAATTGCGGCAGTGGCATGTTGTCAATGACCAGTTCAATTCCGCTGCGCGGGAGATGAAATTCTGCCAAGGTGTCACTGTCTCATAGTTAGACCAGTGATTTGAGCACGTTATTACGTTTGGTTTACCATTCGAGTAAGAAACAGGCCCAAAAGAGGCGACTGACAACATCAGCCTCTTGTTGGCACATGCTCATCCTCTTGATTCTATTGCGGGTGGTTAATTATGTTACTTCTAGATATCTACTGAGATTTGACTGTACCTCGGTAGGACTGTTTGGAGCTTGACAGAAGTCATATAAACGAGGCGCCATGAGTGTAATGGGCGCTCCTGATAGCACAAATATATGGCCGCATACACGAGGCCGGCTGCCAAAGAAAGGTTGAGGCCAAAACTCATCACCCATCGCGTTGTCAAGATTTGATACGCGAGGGAGAAATATTCGCTCCCATCCTTCACCGTAGGTTTACCAGGTGAGTTTGCTTGACGGTTCGAAATCAGTTTGCCCAGAGCCAGAACCACCAGGAATAAGGCCGTATCAAGCTCATCGGCATCGGGACCCGTAGCACGATCGACGCAGGAATGGAACGACCCGGAGTCAATTATAGGGAAATGGGGATAAATGCTGGAGAAAAACGCTGCGAGGTACTCTTTCGTGAGTGCCGGGTTGAGGTTAAGGTTTGCTAGAGAGTTTGTGATCGGCGTGGGAAATATTTCGGACTGGAACTCTCGATCTGTTTCAATCTGCAAAAAGAAGTCCCCGGGGTACTCTCCAACAAGCTTTCGGACAGGCTCCAACGTGAAAAGACTGCTCGTAGGCGTGAAATGGCCGATCGGAATGGTGGGGGGGGATTCCTGGACCACTGGTCCCCCGTCGTCGAGTACCCAGTCTAACCTCTGATCGTCGCGAGACGCTGGAATTGTCGAGATGTTTGGTGTCATCTGGAATGGATTATGAGCTGGTGCGACATCAGTGAGAAAATCTGGCAACCACGATACGCTGCTCCCGTCGAAGTCGGCATTCGAGATGGGAGGACTCATATTCGCTAGTTCAACCGTGGTATTTTGCCCCCAGACGAGTCCTTCTAGTTCTTCGATCCGGTGCAGCAGAGCTTCTGAGCTTGGGACATTCGCCTCGAGTGGCCTAGAGGATACCAGGGTCAGCTCATTCGCAATGGTTACATGGAGCGAAGACTGGTACCTCTGTGTCACGGTATTGTCATCACGAGTTGTTACATCTTCATCCAGTGGCGCTTTCCCTGGAGTTGCCTCCGGCGTTCTTGCAATGTTGTCGTATTCTGTGCCGTCCTGGTAGCAGCAGTCGATCTTGGCGGCCATGCACATGCTGCATCTAGGCTTCATCCCGTCGCATCTTCGCTTTCTGCATTCAAAATCTCAGATAATCGATTACAAGACACCACAAAGAATCAGTCTCTTGCCCACCTATATCTGCAAAAGTTGCATGCAATTGGTGCACGTCTTCGCGGATAGTTTGTCGTCGTCATGTCTGATCTGGGGAGGAGTGAGAGCAGTGAACAGATGCGAACGAAATACAAGATGACTACCAGGCCCAGAAAACTGACTGCGGGGTAATCTTTAGACGGGTCAAAAGCTGCTCGCTTCCCCGCAGCGGCCTAATCCCGGGGCTATTTCTACGAAGTACAGGGAGAGGGATGCATTTAGCGTTCCGACCCAGAGTCCGAGCTACGCGAGCAGCGACGGATAGCACTCGGAAGTCTCTCTTACACAACACGCTAAACTTTGCCAGGCATGCAAGATTACGAGTAGATGAAGAAATCTCCAATTATCTACGCGTTTCAGCTCGTTGTTATGCTTCCAATCTACTCGTAGATGTGGTTGAGGTGTTCTGGAACAATCCTGGCTTATGTCGAAGACCCTAGAACAAGGGCACCTTTATTGAGCAAGTCGTGCCGTTCCCATTTAATACCGCCTTCTCATTAAATTGCCGTCTAGAAATAGCTCAGCAGTCAGGGCATTGGCCACTGTATTTTCCCTTCCTTTCTACCTGAAAATGGCCTCTTCACCAAGTCTACTAGTTTCCCGAGCCGAGAAAATACATGACCAAATCTGAACCACCCTAACCCTAACGTAGAATATGTAGATAAAAAGGTACACGGGCAACTAATTGAATACACAAAAAAGCAGGAAGATGTCAAAATCTAGCAGTCGTGTCAAGTCTGCTGTTATATATGGAATGGAATTCGGAATCGCCTGCCTCCCTCGCCCTTTCTAGTTTGCCGCGATGTTGAAAATTTGGAGATATCTGCTCCCTGAGCTATAAAAGCAATGTTTGGCACCCGTTAGTCGCTTGTAGGTTCAGCAAGAAACCTCCCGCTGCCCGAGTAGGATCCCCCGTATATTCCTGGTATATCTAATTCGGTGGTTCGTCGACTTGAGCAGCCTCTTCAGAATCATGGCGGACTGGTAGCACGTCGAGGGTGGCTGCAAGCATGCCTCCAGCCCCCTAAGTAGATAGGTTCACCCTATACATCCAGCATCTCCGAAAGACCGGAAGCATGGAGTAGGACCTAACCACTCCGTTGAAATGTCCGAACATGACGAAGCAAAAAAGAAATACCCGCAGCGACAATCAGCTTCCGTACGAGTATTACGTGTTATGGATGACACGGAGATTGGCACTGGTTGGTCACATACATTTGAGAAGGCCATGAAGGTCGGTGCACATGCCCAAATCCACTCACCTCAGCTATTGATGAAGATGAACATTAGAATAGTAATGAGTTAAGTATATCCTGAAATCGAGGTCGCGCTTTGCAGGGCCCGTTCGTTAGTACCAGAGCACCCAATATATAGTTCCTGCTACGATTGCAGTAGGTATCCCAGTGGCGATATTGCCTGTGCAAAATGCAATCCACCCGTAGATGTAGGACGGGTATTCGCGGAGCTGCCAAGAGCGATGTTGCCAAAGAGCCTTGGCAGCATATCATTGTCTACTGTAGGTGAGATGATCACGATGAGGAAGCAGGTAGACATGTGGTTCTGCCTGTCCTGCATGAAGGAGTCCAAGTACCAAAAGGTGAAGCCATTGAAGATGCTTATGATAACAGCAAAGAAGAACTTGCCGCATATGTACGAGGATTCTCGCCAATGCTGCTGGAGGATACGTATGGTGAGCTCTGCTGTCTGGATTCACCCGATGCTGCTAATTAGCTTCCATGATTCATCTCTTTCATTTCCCTAGAAGCTCAGTCCAGGCGATCTCAGGAACTGCTATAAAAACTTACATCCATCGTTGCAGTGTTAGTTTCCAACGAGTGGACTTTAGCTTCCACCTAACCGCTCTTCCGCAGGCCCACTCCATCGGCGGCTTCCTCCAGGACCGGCGATCCAGTTTTGTTTGGAGGCTTTCCGCTATGTGTCTCGAGAGAACGCTGCTCTCTTCATAGCTGCTATAGTTTATAAGACAACATAATCTCCAACATGTGTCGACATTCCACTACCTGCATGCTCTACATCTGTGTTTATTCATACAACATTTCTTCTTCACTCACCGATTGCCATTAGCCAAATTCATCATGGAGAGCACCGCCATCCCTACCGAGAACCATGTTCACGTGATGCAAGATATCGGGAAGCTGGTGATGGAGAAGAGACCTCTACCAACTGAACCAGGGCCTTATGAGTATTGCGCTTTCACCAAAAGAAATACGTCGGACCGTAGCTGACGTGGTATCCAGCGTGATTGTTGCGCCCAAGATGACAGGGATCTGCGCCTCAGATCTTCACATTTTTCTTGAAGGTAGAGCGGGAGAATCGACATTCGACAAGCCGTTCATTCTTGGCCATGAATCCGCTGGAATTGTCACAACAGGTGAGGGCTGGAATCAATATCGGCTGACATGCTTAACAAAGACCTAGTTGGATCGGCTGTTTCAACACTGACGGTTGGAGATCGAGTAGCAATGGAGGTTGGTTCTCTTCCAACTAACATCGGTCTTGAAATTCCTGACTTTTATGAGCCCGGCATCTGCTGTCTCCGTTGCGAGTTCTGCAAGAGTGGTTCTTGTAAGCCAAGTTCCTTGTCTGTTGGAGCGAGCTGAGGTCTGACTTAGGTAACAGACGGACAATGCGGTGACTGCAAGTTTGCCGCCGCAGATGGATTTGATGGAACCCTACAAGGATTCTACACTCTCCCTGCAGATGTGTGAGATCTTTGATGTCAAGATCATGAGTGTACTGATTCTGATTCATATGCTAGTTGTTATAAGCTGCCCAGCAACGTGTCCATGGAGGAAGGCGCTCTAGTATGCGCTGATATGGCAGGATATTTTAGGTGGTGCCTCTGACTAATATTGCGACAGGTTGAGCCTCTGGCTGTGGCAGTCATGGCTGTTCATAGTGTCGCTCAAATGGGCCACAACGCCAACGTTGCTGTATTTGGTGCTGGACCGGTCGGTCTCCTGTGAGTTTGCTATGGATGCTTTGCAATGACAAAAGATAAAGAAGTGTGTGCTGATCAAATACAACACAACAGCACCATGGCTGTCGCTAAGGCCCTGGGAGCTCGACGTATCCTTGCCATTGATGTGCAGCCTGAGCGTCTGGAGTTTGCGAAACAGTATGCGGCCACCGATGTCCACCTTGCCGTTCCGAGGGAAGATGGCGAGGATAACAACACTTACTCAAAACGGCATGTAAGTACTCCTAGGAAATAAGAAAGGGAAAATATATTCACTGGTTGTAGGGCAAATTAATCATGAAGAAGTTTGGCTTTGGGGAGCGTAGCGAAGGCGTTGACCTTGTTATCGAGTGCTCTGGTGCCGAGGTCTGCGTACAAACAGCCGTCTGGCTCGTCAAGCGCCGGAGCATGGTTGTCCAGGTCGGTGCTGGACCTGCGAACATTACAATCCCCATGTCTATATTCGTGAACAAGGAAGTGAACCTTATTGGCAGTCTCCGAGTATGTGTATCTCATTTGCTCTATGGGCGAAAAGTGCTAATATAACTGTAGTATGGCCCGGGATGTTATCCTTTGGCCATTGACCTTGTCAGCCAGGGTCGTGTAAACTTGAAGCCTCTCTTGACCCACCGGTACGTGCTTTCAGCCCTCAGAGTTGACTGAATAACTAATGATTCTTGACAGATTTCCTTTCAAAGACGCTGTTATGGCATTTGAGACCAGCAAAAAGGGCAAGGGACCAGATGGCAAGTTGGCGATCAAAACCATCAGTAAGCAAAAAAAAAAAAAAAAAAATACCCACGGGCAAGAATATAGCACTAACACCATATCTTAGTTGAGGGTCCTCTGTAACATGTGAAACACCGGATCCTCTGGGGTTCGGGTCAAGGGGAAGAGTATTGGTTATGGTTTTAAGATGATTGCTGTATCTAATAGATGCAAAGAAGAGCGCTGAGGCCATTCTCAGTACAATAGCTTTCCCCACAACGAAGGTACGGAACGCATTTCTACTAAAAAGTAATAGTCCTCTGTGAATTCATAGAATAAAGCACCGCTATGGGTGCGGCTTCCACCCCCTAACCTCAGTATTCCATCACTACGAATCGCTAGGTGAACTTAGCTTACAAAATATAACCTCCATTATCAAGCCGATCTCGATTCAGTTGCGTGGAGCTGCGGACGGCGAGGCTTGGTGAGTAAGCCGATGTCGTTAACTTGGAGATCAATCCTGTGGTCCACAAATTCATCCAGGGGATTTCTCGGCGAAGACCTCGAGATGTTTCTCTTGGCTGCCTTTCGTAGCTGACCGTGCTGCTGTGCCTGCGTTCGGTAGGAAACGAAGGTATCGTGTTGAGGGGGTGTAGATCTATGATACGCTGCCGAAAGCTCTGCTCGCGCGGTGCGAGTTATCGCACCTCGAGACAGTGCTGGCGCATTGAACTGGCAAACTAATACGGGATTTAAATAAGTTTACTGTTCGTGAAACAAGAGTATCTGACACAGAGAAGGTCACTCACGAGAGGGGGGGAAGATATGGTTTTTGCCAGCCCAGAGAGCAGTAGTAGAGGTCGTAACGTTCAATGCTTGCAGCCGAAACATGTTGAGGTAAAGTCTGGCATTGTTTGAACTGATATTTCTCAAAGTCAACGGCACGGTTCTGTATTACAGAGGAACACCAAATTGAGCCGCTACGATTATGATCGTTGCCAGCATCTCGATAAAATACTACCTATAGATGCATATACAGTGCGAATATGAAGCATAGGCAAGTTGCAAATCACGTTATGATGTCGCGAATTTTTTTTTTTTTGTCTTACTACTGGTTACCGATATTTCCGGCCGGACTAGAACGGATTCTCCAGGGTCAAGATGGACGAGGTCGTTTTCCGACCTACGCGAAGGCCGCTCGAAGACTGATGTCAATGCGAGCTAGACATAAATCCGTATCCACCTCGTTTCCTAACCACCGAATCCCGTCTTACGCCTCCCCGCCTGCCCACCACCCGCCTACCCGCTTACCCGCCAGAGATTTCATTTCTCAGGCTTGATGGAGGGGTAGCTGAATGGACGGCCGTATGTCACAGTACACAGCAGAAGCTAAGGAAGGTAACGTTTGGAAAAGAATTGTTGTAGTGTTATTGTTTAGAAATACTATGAATTTATTCCACCAAGCAGAAAGTTATCCGCATGAAAATGTGTTGCGCCGCTCTGAATCTATACTTCCTCTTCATGCCAATCCTTCGACCCAGAGGCATGTCTTCATTGATGTGAAATTGATCTCTAACTCTCCACTATTAGACACATCTACTAGCAGTGAGATCTTGGGCATCCCGCTAACCGCTCTTCTTCTCGCCACTCGTTGAGGGATGCCGCCCTCACGATTCGAACGAGTCCCCTGCGGAGCGGAGTCCTCTAGCCACATTGGAAGCGGAGGTCGTACTGGGAGGACGGATTGATACAGTATTTTTATTGCCTACCACAGCTTCTAACGGATGGCGGATTCCCGCTAGTCGCGCCCTGAACGATTCACTGGTTGACGATCAACAAGCTGTTCCACACCGAAGCGCTCGCGTGACGATACGCTCCACGGAGAATTGGGGCTTCAGCATGTTTAAAAGAATCCGTCCAGATTGCCTGCTTCTATGACCACATCCTCGTTCCCAACCAGTCCTTGAGTTCTCAAGCAGAGTAAGACGTCACAATGGCTCCTCCCAAGACACTCGTCGAGGCTCTCGAGAACATCTGCAATGTCGACGTTGACGCAGTTGACCCCGAGGTGGCCAAAAGCTTGCCCTTCAAGCCTCATAATCGTAAGAACGGCGATCTATTACACTGGAAATAATTTAACGCTCTTAGAAACTTCTAACCAGGTTATCATGAGCAACACCATGTGCGAGCCCAAGTTCCATGATATGCTCGTCGAGAAATGCAGGAAATACGGCGACCAGGGCTGGGAAGAGGTGTTCAACCGCGTTGTAGGTGTCCTACAACCCCCCGCGACAACCACTGTGGCCGCTAACTATTGGCGGGATGACAGATGGTCCAGTTCTGCGCCAACAACATCGGCAACATTACCAACCGAGTCCTCGTCCAAGTCTCGCCCGCTCGAATTTATAGCAAGGAGAAGGTCCTTGAGCAGTGCTATGCTTACGACCGTGCTTTCAAGGACGCGGGTATCTCACGCGACAGATATGCTATCAAGATCGCTGCTACTGGACCCGGGATGGCCGCCGCTGCTATTCTGAACAAGGAGGGCATTCGAACTCTTGCTACCTCCCTGTTCAGTTTGCCCCAGGCTGTTGCTGCTAGCCAGTCCAAGTGCCTTTACATCAGCCCTTACCTTAATGAGGTCGCCGCGTATTCAGACGACTCTCTGATGTGCAAGAGCAACGACCCTGCTATTGACGCATGTAAAATACCCGATCCCCCGCAATGCCAAACTAACTAGCGTCTTAGCACCCCATGGCACCCCGTCTTATCCATATCCTGGAGGCCTACACTCAACTCTACAAGGAGACTGGCGAGGACCAGCCTCAGATTGTTATTGCTAGCAACGCCAACATCGCCGAGATTCTCGCCACCGCTGAAATCGGCTGCCAACACATTACCATCCTGGCTCCCCACCTAGCCGAGCTCAAGGACACGCCGTTCGACGAATCCGCACTCGCAAAGTACCCCTTCCTCAAGAATCCCCCGCCCAAGCAGAAGGCTCCTTACTACGACGTGCTCAAGACCCCCGAGCGTCTCAAGGGCCACTCCAAGATCGATCCCCTCGCTGGGCCCGAATGGAACGGCAAACTAGCCGATATACACGTGGATTACTTGGCCAACGATGGTGCGGAGCTGACCAAGGCAATGAATGCTGATGCTGCTGTGCAGCGGAAGATGAAGGATGTCTGCGATGCGTTCAATGGTGGCAATGACAAGGCTCAAGCTGCTATTGAGGCTGAGATTTCCAAGCTCAAGGCGTGAGGCTTATAGAAGATTATAGAAGGGAGATAGAAATAAACAATTATGAACGAGTACCAAGCCTCACAGCCGCGTGAAGCATTCCATCATACCTAAGTGGTAACATTGAAAAGGAGCGTCAAAGGTGTCCTCGAAGTTCACGATGACTGCGTGATGAGATGGAGGTGATCTAGAAACTGCAGGTATATCAACCGGGTCGGGGTTTAACATACAAAGTCAAATATGACATCGGCCTCAATTTCTCCGACCATAATAACTACAAGACACTCATTGCTAGGTGTTCTCTGAATACATCGGCGGCCATGATTGACCAAGCGAATCTAGGCTTGGAAATCGAGCCATGTCCCCAAGAAATTGCCATTCCCTATCCCTTGTCAAATCTGTTCCTAAAATGCCCGGCGTCATTGAATTAACAGCCGTTGGCATATCGTCGGACCGCGCAATATGAGGATTCTGAACGTCAAACGACGAAAGATCCAATCCCGGTACTAGAGCAGCGGCGCTCGCACCAATCATCTCCGTGGTACCAACGGCTTCATTGTTATATACAGATTGGAACGTCTCTCTGTTCTGGTTGTCAATCGCATACGCCGTATCCGGCCACGTTGTCTGTTGCGGCTGCTGTGGATTCCAGGATGCAGAGGGCGGTGTCATCTCCTCATCGCTAGTCAGCTGGTTCGAGTCCAGCGATTCCATTTCAATGCGGACGTCTTTGCGTGAGTGGAAGGGTGGTCGGAAAAGCTCGCTCTCACCGCGGTCTGTGGTGAGACGCACTTGTTCGCGAGAAGCCGGCTCCGGACTGTTGCGAAGCGCGGATTGCTCGGAGGCATCGACGAATATCGCTGGGCCTGGTTTGAACGTTCTGTCTCGTTGACGTAGTGAATTGCTGATATCGCTCGGTAATCTGTGTATGTCATTAGCCAAGGGCTCCATCGCTGTTACCAGAATTAGGCTCACCTTGTAGCCATGATCTCCTGTAACTCGTATCGCCGCAAAAGGCCAAAAGTATCTTCCATCTGCTTCGAGTCAGACCTGAAGCCTCGCAGATTGAGCGGAGCTTCCCCAGACTTACCACTGATCCAGCGTACGAGAAAAGTCCTGCAAGACGATACATTATGGTAACAGCGGGCTGGCAGCTATCCGCAGTGAATGTCTTCATGGGGTTTGATGGCGATGGATGTCGAAACATATCCCAAAGGGTAATGCGAATGGCATGGTACAAACACGTTGCCACGTAGGGATCGCGGCAAACAAATTCTGGCCGCTGATCCAGAACATATTTGCAGAGTCCCAGCATCTTGGAGGCATGCTCGACGCACTGATCTTGAGACTCGCTGATGTAGGACTGTGGTGCTGCCAGCAGGATATCTGGTGATGCTGACTCAACAAAGGTGAAAATTGTGAGGCGGCCGAGGTCACAACTGGCTGTCGTAAGTATAGAGACAAACAAGAACAATGAGACATACTATGACATGCAATACCAGAGATGTATTGACAATACGGCTGATAGCTGAGCCGGAGACCAGGTTGAGAACTGTTGCTCATTCCTAATGTCAAGCTCAGGCGGCAGATTCTCTTTCCAGGTTCGAAGAGCAGATTCGCATCTACTGACTGTCGAGTTTTCTTGCCACGGCAAATCTTGATACGCTGCTTTTTTGCGAAGATATCTGGGTCGTATTAGACACATAGAGCGTTATTCGAAAGGTGGAGGAGTACCTCAAGATTACTGTGCGAATACTGAATATGATGATATATTGCACAAGGGGACTCTTTGCGGATCGATGATTGATTTGGCCAGACGGCCACATGAAGAAGGGATCTGTTCCGTGACCATCCAGCATCCCAGACTCGTAGCCCACGCCCGACGAGAAACTTTCTTCGTCGCATGGGAGTTGGATTCGCAGAGACGACCGCGGCACGTTGGAGTATTCGGGGAATCCGTCACAGACGTACATATCCATGACATAAATCGCCCACATCATGCGCCTTCGGGATTCACCTTCTGCCCAAGTCATTGACCTCGTTCCCGGCGGAGGCTTGTTTGGCGTCAGATTAAGACGCATGGCAAATGCCAACCTGTATCTTGCTTTGAGCCCTCGGAATGAATACCTCAACACAAAGCCAAACCTACCGGATAGCAATTCCAGATGTCATCCAGGCAGCGCCGAATATACGATGGAAGAGCTCTTGATGGAAACAAAAGATTAACGAGCTTAGGGTTGCGGTTGTCATTTGGCCCTTCTCCATATCCCTATGGACGAGCGACTTTGCCTCGGCAGCCCACCTGCGGGATTGCTCTTCGTGACTTGCCATGACATATTTAATACTTAAGGAGCAAATAGAGAGTAGAAGACCTCTAGGTACCTTGCCGGCGTCGAACAAATGGTAAAAGTCCTTCATAGGCAGGAAGCTGAATACTGAACAGGGATATACCTCTTCAAAAAAAGCGTCCACCATAGCTCGTGTGATTTGCTCGGAACCCAGCCGTGCAACTGTGTCGTCTCTGAGACTCAGCGTTAGCAATTAAACCATGGAAACCTGGCAAGTTTCAACGAACGAGACAGTAGAGTCTATGCATTTGTCAGCCGGCGAGCTTGACGCGTTACTTTTGGTTTTTGTTGCCGACTTTCGTCTCTCTCGAATGCTCTCAGTTGCTATTGTGCGTCAGTAAACCCCTCGAGTAAGGCAGCCACGTATGTTCTCTCACGTTGTTTTGGCGACGGCCAGGAGCACTCGAGCCCGAGGCGAACGCAAGCATCACATTGACCCGATGAGCCATTGGGTCTAGATCTAGAACGACCATTTTCATCGCACCTGTCGATCCAAAGTCAATAATAGAACGAACCATCTTTTCCATTGGGGAGTACTTGCCGAACATGCCTCCGTTTACATGGGAAGCATCCTTGAAGACGTTAATAGAGACGCCCGATAAGACCAGAACCCATATTCCCAAATGACCTGTGTTGGCGGCGGAGATCACCTACCCGTTCTGACACGAGTCCGTTTCCGACTCGGAGGGTTAAGAGTACCCTTGGGCTCTCCTGTCTCCTCCGAAGGCTGCACTGGGCTGCTCTCGACACCGAAGCCAGCCCGGCCGTCAGCACTCGGCCCTCCAAGACCAGTCTCGGAGTTCTCCACGCCGTGTTCCGACATTACGGGCGCCTCGGTCACGTAAGTCCAATTCCTGCCGTATGTGCCGCAAGGAAGGCAATCAGCCCATATGCTCGGTTTCAACTAGAAGAGAGTCCGGAAGGCTCAAGCGATGCATCCGAGCGAGCGCGGGGACGGTTCTTAAAAATCTCTTGTCTTCCCGAGCGGGTTTGCGGGGAACTGCCAGCTAGCCTCATGAGGAAAAGGCAAGTTGGGCTAAGTTAGGCCTTAGGCCGTGATAATTCCGGGGTAACGGCACGGGGAATGTTCTCGGGTAGCTCGCGTATTTCATGGGAAGGGGTAATATGCTGCTAATAAGATATGTCGAATTTCAGATGCTTAACCGCTTACCCGGTTATTACATACTTGATCTCAAACTCTGCCTCGTATTGCCTTGCTATGGATGCAAAGCTAAAAGTTTAGTCCATCTAATAAGCAACTCGACCGCAATGCCACACATTACCATCCACCACATTGAGTCGCCATCGCGCTCAGATAGAGTCTGTCAGTCCCCCCACATCCCTGCAATACCCCCCGCCCAGCTGACAGTTTCTTTTTCCAGTTTGGCTTTTGGAAGAGCTCGGCGTCCCGTACGATGTTGTAACCTACCTTCGCACCCCTTCCCTAATGGGGGCGGCACCCAAGGAACTCTTCGAGCACTCCCTTTTCGGCAAAGGGCCAGCATTGACGATCGATGGCGAATCTTTCGGTGAGTCTGGATATGTGCTGCATCGTCTCCTCTCGGAGCCGAGCATTGCAGCATCCGCTCCCGCGCACGTCGAGACTGAGCAATCGAACTGGTCCGTCCATTGGGCACACGCAGCCGAGGCAGCTGGTATGACTTGGCTCCAGGAAGAAGACATGGTAGCCGTAGCAGGCCAAGCTTGGCTGTCTGGCAAAGTCGACGAGGCGAAGAACCTAGGTCCAGAGCAGCTCAAGGGTGTCGACGAGTTCTCGAAGTGGTACTCTGGAGTCATCGACAGACCACAATCTCAGAACTTTATTGATAAAACAGAAGAGTGGCTAGCTGCTCACCCAGGAAAGAATTTCACCGGGACCGATCAATTCGGCATTGGTGATGTGAGTGTCCCTTGACCCCTTCTCGTTTTTCTCAGCAGGAGCTCATGCAAACTATAGTTCATGATGCTGGCTGGGATCCATTCTCTCTCCGAAGGTAGCCGGAAGAATATGGGATACTATGTGGGCCCGAACATTCAGGCGTGGTGGAAGAGAGTCTCCTCCCGCCCACAGTTTGTTAAAGCGCTGGAAAGGATGAAGGCAGAGGAAGAAAAGACGAAGGAGGCTCGCGCCAAGGCGCAGTAAAGCTAAGATTCGAGTAAGAGTACAGAATATAACCATGACGTGCCCAATATTTTCCAAGAGTTCGTCTCCACAAACATTCTCGTAGCAAATTCTTGATCCAGTACATCGCGGGCATGAACTCTGTTGCGATTTGGGAATATCAAGTTAACGTGGTACTGATCTGCATTCTAGCATCAGCAACCGGAATGAACGAATGTGCGCATTGAGTTCCTTGAACCGTATTTCTATTCATTCTATTTACTTGGAATGTGTTGGGGGAGGAGCGTAGCCTGGAGGCGGGGCATCGACTCTGTAGACTGCCTCCGCAACATTCAGCCAAGCCTCGTACTCGACAACATCTTTGGTCTCGTCCATATCATAATGGTAGTGACCGCCCTTGTTAGAGTCTTCGACGCCATCGCCGATGACCGTATAGCAGTGAGAGTGCTCTTTTCTCACTCCGAGACCACCATCGTCACCGTTGTGCATCACGGTCAGACAAACTAATGGGCCCTCGCCACTTTCAGGGCTAACCTCGGGGTGGAAGTACTGGAGCCAGCGATCCACCGCGTGGTAATCGCCAAATGGCTCAGGAGGGAAGTCAGGCGCAACGTGAAGATACACTTGGCCCTTCTTGACGATGAAAACGCCGCCCAAAGAGATAAATTTGTCTCCAAAGGTGTCTGTCAGTCCTTTTTGAATGGCCTCTGGCAGGTTAAGCTTGCCAGTTCTAGTTTTAGCCTTGAGGTGCAGAGTTGGCCCAGGAAGGCCATCGGAGCCGAAGAGGTTTGACATCAGGCCAAAGCCCGTGCTCTGGGTCGAACAGCATGAAGCAGTCATAGACTTATTGATCATGGCGTACCGTGTCCTGCTACGTTGAGCTCCAGGACCACCCGCAGCCTTGCCGTAGGCATAGTTGGGAATCCACTCCGAGTTCACGTTCAGGATATGCAGAGGCCCCGCGCCGGCTCCCAGGATGAAGCCAGTGTCAGGAGACATGTCCGTTTGCGACGCGAGCAATTGGAGATCGTACTGACGCTTTAGGTCGGGAGAGGGGATGAGGTACGGGGGGCCTCCCACGTCAATCACCCGCGGTGAGCCGCCTAGTCCAGGCCCGGCGAGATAATAGGGGGCTTGTGTTAGGTCGGGTGGCGTTTCCACGGTACAGGAGGCCTCGGAGAAGTTGGACGACAGGCCAGAAGCAATGCTCTTGGCTAACTCTTCCAGAGGAGGCGGCGTTACTTCCACCTTTTTGATGGGATAGGGGGCTTTCGAAGACATGGTGAACGATTTCGGCCTAGCTGGCTCTTGGAAGAATGAAAGGGAAGGGGAGCCACGATCTGGAGCTGGAACACTGCTGACTATTTCGTCTCGAAATTGCAGCATGGGCTTCTTATGAAACGCATTTTCCGGAATAGAGTATTTCCATTGCAACAATTCCCTCACACTTCGGATCTGTAGACGAGGACATGACGTTTTGTGGTCACTTGATGTGTGATCAAAGCGATGCTCACGACGGTTGAATTCTGCTCGGGTGGCTCGGGTATTTCGAGGACGTCAGCACTCGGGCTTCCAGAACAGCCCCTGCCGCTTCAACAATGGAACTACGTATGCAGCCGCGGGTCCGTACCAGTGACTAAAGTCCGAATCCGATGTTGATATTAACTTACTGCATCCGGCCTAGCTTGCATGTAGCTATGCTGCTTGTCGGAATCCCTCGCGACTATGAGCGACCAAAGAGTCATGTGGCGGAGAGGCCTGTACGTCAGTTGCATCCGAGTAACGCTCTGATCAGATGACCGTGGCTTCTTCGTAAGAATAACGAGGACGATAGTTTCACCGGACAATTTGTCGCTAGCCGAGGGGTTTTAGAAGGCTGTACGGAGTACATAATCAATGATGATACTACCATCGGTGTGTGTAATCATCTCGTCTCACCACATGGCCTCCCTGAGGCTTGGGATTCGTCATGCCAGGCACCTCTCGTGGTGACCATCGCTACTGTAACCGTACTAGGTTCGTGAAAGAGATCCTTATCCCCGAAATTTCACCAAAACTACTATTTCCAACATTGCAGCTTCTATTTTGTCACCCAGCAATACTTTGCGGAAGTGACACTAATCACAACAGCGACTGAGTTACAGGCTCCATGACTGGGCTTTCATACTTCTACTTGGAAACTTGATAACATCGGAGCAACAAAATGATGGGTCTATAGAAGTCTTGTTTCATATTCCAGTGAGTTGGTTCAAATTTTGATCCTAAAAGTTGAAAGATGCTCCGCCAGTGAACAAACGCATCGATGAGCACCATCACTGTCTGGCTGACGTGCGTGTCCAGCGAAGTCATCTTCTCCAATTGAACACGACGCCTCAAACTAGGCCGCGCCGCTCGTCGGCTCATGAGCCGCATCGGGCTTGTCAGGGGAGAACTCAAGATGCTCCGACTTGTCCTTGCCCGCAACACGTGCTTGTTCCAATGCGTGGTCTTGAAGGTCAGTCACACCTCCAGCGCCATAACTGTCGAATATGATTGAGACCTCCTCAATGGTCTTGCCCCTAGTCTCAGGAAAGCAAAACCAGGTGAGGGTGATGTAAAAAGCCTGGACCACCAGATACACACCATAGTACTTCCAGTGGATCGCATCCAGTGCAATTGGGTTGACGAACTGGTTGAAGGCTGCGCCAACGTTTTGAGTCGCAACGAACAAAGCCATTCCCTTGGTTCGCATGTTGAACGGCAGAAGCTCAGAAGTGTACGAGTAACCCAGCGGAGTCCACGCGATGTCAAAGAATCTAACAACATATTAGCCGAGCGCCTTGAACTACACGGAGACGAAGTTTTCTTACCCGTAAAAGATGTAAAGAAATGGAATCACTGCATAACCAACGGCTTTCGTTCCAGTTTTCGCAAAGCCTGCAGAAAGACCCATGATGCAAGCATTGCAAAGCAGCATACCAATGTTCGATGTCATCCACAGAGGGCGTCGTCCAACACGCTCGACGGAAAGCGAAGCGCTGAGGGCCATGATGAGGTTGAAGATCTGAAGACCACCGTTGATACCAACGATCTGCGAAGGGTCGGTGATGCCAACAGTGTTGAGAATTGGAGACAAATAGTACGAAATGATGCCGTTGCCAATCCAGTTCGTTCCAAGAGAAACGCTGACTATGATGAGCAGGCGTCGTCGGTTCGGGACACCCTTCAAGAAGTCGAAGTACGTAACTTTGGCTCGTCTGTTCTCCTCCTGGATCGTTTCGATGATTTCGCGGTACTCGTACTGGACCAGAGGATCGTGCAAGTCGCCATTACTATTCTTAGTCAGCGAGCTGGCAGTGAGATAAGTGACAGGGGACTTACGCATGGTACTTTGCCAGAATTTCCAATGCCTTAGCCCCTTCATCGTTCTTGACTAGCCATCGAGGGCTCTCTGGCATCGTGGCAGTGATGATGAGGACAAATATGGGTCCTACGATCTGCATCAGTTGCGGGAATCGCCAGGACCAGTCGCCGTGGATGTAGAGTGTGCCGAATGTCAACCAGGTGGCCAAAATGGAGCCGCTGTAATAGAGGGAATAGTAGATGGACGCGGCGAGAGGACGGATTCGTGGATGGGCGTATTCGTGAAGCAGAGCAACGGCAACGACTTTGGTCATGCCGCCTCCGGCTCCTACAATGACTCGTCCCGCAACGTACATGCCGGTACCATTAGCTAAGGCGCTGATAATGCTCCCAACAATCTTGATTCTGTATGTCAACCTCGTTTCGCCGAAAAGGCGTTTCGGAAATGCGTACAATCAGGACTGTGCCCAGCCAAACAGGCCATCGTCGGCCCCATTTCTCTGCCATCCAACTAGCGATGAAAGATGTGATGATTGTCGCTGTGTACTGTTAGAAATATGAGTCTTCGGAACAGATCGATTTAAAGATATTCGCACGGAATGACAGAGCAGATGTGATCAACCCAAGATCCGTGCCAGCTGGGTGATTGAAATAGTCTTTCCAAGCGGGTAAGGCTTGCAGTCCTGTGAGCAGAGCCGAATCGTCTGGAGAAGGTATTAGCAGGAAAAGCCTGTAACTATTATCTAAATCATCTTACATCCAAGGTAGAATGGGCAAACACAGATCCCGGCAATGTGCACAACATGCTTGCGCAGCCCGGGGTCTTTCCACCAAGACTTGGCAGTGTTGTCTTACATTTCTTGTCAGCTTTTAACTCGTATTCTCATTGGGAGCTGGGGGTGTAATCACTGGGAAGGTCGTGAAAGGTTCTAGATTCAGCACTCATTGTATCTGCGGCAGAATGACACCTGGGGACGGCCTCAAAAGGGTGTAGGTTGACGAAAGAAGCTGTCAAAAACTGGTTGGAGCTGATGAGTTGTGCGTTGTGAGAACAAGTTAGGAAGAGCGACAAGATATGTGTTTTTGAGTCAATATTTGGAGCTAAAGGCTCGCACTATGAAGAGGAGGAGGGGTGGCTTAGACGCCTTCCCCATGGGGCCCAGACTTGTGGCTTGGATTCCATGGGGAACCCCGGAGATCTCTGCTGCGGGGATGGCTCAAAGGGAGGCTATCATAGCACGGTGGTGAAAGTCCGGCATTTCCGTGGTGCATTCTCCAACTCTCCTCGCGTATCTCGGGTCTAATGCCCCCTAATTGACGCTACTAAACCCTGTTTCAAGTCCATGCCGTCGGATATGTCGCGTCCATCGTGTCCCTCGCGTTTCTAGTCCCAGAGTCTACCATTGAGTGCCAGCGGTGGCCTCCTCCTGACCACACTTGTCTTTGTATGGAAGGATTAACGTCATCGTACCATCGCAGCTTGCGACGAACATCCGGGTCGATGCTTGAAGATGATTCGACAATGACATTACCACATCCCCAAATGGTGTCACCAAGTCGCTCCGTTCCGAAACCTTTAGTATAGTGTTCCGCGTTTTGCTCTGATGACCTCGGCTTTTCATCGGTGGACGGACATTTTGGAGGAGTTTTTCTTTTGATTTCGAGAAACCTCAAGCGTCAGAATAATATATAAATCGCGTCTTTGACCCTCATGGCTGTCTCTTAACGATAAGCATCAAGCTAGACAAAGGCCAGTCCTCAATAAGCACACACACAAACCCAATTCTTATACCAACACCATGTCGAAGCCTGACTGGATGAAAACCCTGGAGACCGAGGGCTACGTCGTCGTGCCAAACGTCATCCCCAAAGAGGCCTGCAAGGAATTCCGCGAGCAGGCTTTAGCCTGGCTCGAGAAATTTCCACACGGTTTTAAGCGAGACGATCGGTCTACCTGGAACGGCTGGAACATGCCCTTTGGAGCAAAGTACGTCCTCCTTAGCCAATGAACTTACTATCATCAACCATGTTCCGCATTAGTAGCGTAATCACATCACTAATTGGTTGATAGGGGCGGGCTCTACAACAGATACGCCGTCAACCACGAGCAGTTTGTATGGACGATCCGAGCGTGAGTATCTCCTGTTTCCTAATAGCCAATCCTTGACCGCTGACCCAGTCCACAGCCATCCTGGCATTCGCAAGCTGTTTGAGCAGCTCTGGGGCACCGATGATCTGATTGCCAGCTTCGATGGCATGAATGCATCCATCCCAATCAACGAGAAGTATGGCAGGACAGATATCAAGCCTAATGCTGCTTGGCCTCGTACGTGCGATATCCACTACCCAGATCGCGACCCGTGATGACTGACTCAAAAATCCAGACATCGACCAGGACCCTCGGGAGGTCGACCGCTTTGAGCTATACCAGGGTATTGCCCAACTTGGCCGCAGCGGTCCTGATGACGGCGGCCTCTGCGTCCTGACAAGATCGCACCTCCTCCATGAGGAGTACTTTGCCGAGACTGGTGGTTGGTTGCCTGACCAAGACGCCGGCCTAGGCAACAATAACTACCGCTTCTTCAAGCAGGGTAAGGAGGGCGAGGAGCAGCTTGATTGGTACAAGGCCCGAGGGTGCAAGTCCGTCAAAGTGGAGGCTAATGAAGGCGATTTCATCCGTAAGACTCACCCGCACTTCAGCTTCTTGTATGTAACTGCACTAATACTATCAAAGTATGGGACTCGAGGACGATCCACTGGAACGCGTCGCCTGTCGGAAGAGAGTGGCGATTTAGCACTTATGTATGCATGTGTCCGCGGAGTATGATGTCCGAGGCGGACTTGCAGCGGAAGATCCAGCTTTTCAAAGACCGCAAAGGCACCACTCACTGGCCCGTAAGTCTCATCCTGCCCGCAATGGCACGACTTTGAATCTGACAGGTCTGCAATAGTGCAAGAATGTGGTTCCGGTGGAGCGAATTTCTTATCACGATGCCTACCCTCGGAGGCCAGATGATTCCGTTGACCCGGCTAACCGAGACCGCCCGTTTGTCGAGCCAGAAGAGACTCCTGAAGTTCTCAAACTTGTTGGCATCCGAGCTTGAAAGAGTTATTCATCTACGTATCATACTCTAGATGCACTTTAGCACCCAGAAAATCCTTTCTTTTGCAATAGCAGACAGAAATGAAGTGGATATAATGTTCACTGTGTCATAGCATTGTCTTACATTAGCCAAGATCACAAGTTCCATCGTACCTCTCATAGCTAGTCAAATAAAAAACCGATCTAGTTTTGTAACTATGAATCGGATCTTATTCGACGTGCTGATGTCTCCAGACCTAGCTTCCTCTGTGCCACGGCAACCATCATCCATCGGATTCAGCAAAGGCTCGAGCAACTCTAGTGACAACACATAGCAGAAAATCAAAATGTGACCTTGTGTCCTCTGCTAGACTTTGAAGCCTATTATAACAGTAGGTTCTTCTATAGTACAAGCTCTAAAAGTGCTTTTCAAACCAAGCCAGGGCTTGGTCTTCAGCTTCCTCCGGACCTCGTCCATCATCATTCACTGGATCTGCTCTTGTTCCAAACCCGTGTCGATGTCCTTCGTATATTTTCAGCTCTCCCTTGTATGGCTGAGGGTAATTTTCGATCCTCTCCTTGGTTTCTGTCGCCCTCTCGCGAGTGAAAGTATGGTCTATGCCCGGAATTGCAAACGAGAGTGGAACGCGAATTCGCTCGATGTCTCCCCAGAATTCGACTGAACTTGGGTGGCAAGCAAAGGCAGCATCAATCAGGCTCTTTCCATGAATTTGGTGGTTCTGGGCCAGGAGCAAAACTTGCTTCCCTCCCCAACAATAGCCAGTAACTCCAATGGGTAAGTTAGCCGCCTCGTGCTGTCGCATTTCTTCTAGGAAGGCTTTCACGCGGGGAAACGACAGTTCGAACCGGTTTGTACTGAGAAATCTGTTCAGGCCGGCTTGTAACCAGTAGCTATGATAGCTAAGAGTTGTGAGTTATCAAATATTCAGCTTGGTTTGTGGGTTGCTCATACGGTCTGCATAACGAATCCCACCATGTTCCATTTCGTTCGATTCCTTTGGTGGATTCAAGCATCCACAACGGCGCAGGGCTACCTATCAAAGTTATCTCAGTAATATGTCTGGCGAGGAGCTGAGCCAGAAGTCTCCTACCATCCATGAAATCGGGAAGGTATATTCGGTAATCCTTCTTGTGCGCCATGCTATCCGCCATCAGCCTTATATTTACGAACTCCCACCCGTAGCAGTCAGGCAAAATTATCACAAAACCCTTTGGTGGTCTCCCACTAGCAGGCTCTGCGACATACGTATCCAGACCGTGGAGCTTGGTCACTGTTCCAGTGGGAGTACCCTTGTGAATCGTTCCTTGGTAACAAGCAGCGCAAGACATTTTGGGATATTGGCGACTGAGGAAAAATAATGGAATCCTTGACAACGAATATTGCAAGTAACACCTTATAGTGGAAATAAAGACCATGGACCATCTAAAGGCTTCACATTGCCAGACCTCAGTCTCCCCGCCATATTACCACTAGGCCACTCGCATCGCTCGGCTTCGCGTCCCCGCCTGCCGCCTCCCGCTTCCCGCCTTGCTTATCGCTTCACTGGCCTGAACCTACGAATCTCTCAGCTTGCCGACTTGTGGATGTCACCCCTGTCGCTCTCCGATGTGATGAAATGATTCCAGGACTTATCTGCTCGGGGACATCATTGTCCGGCCACATGGCCGCCATTTTTACATGGTTGCTGTCATTCGTTCCGCACCCAGGTGTCTCCCCCTGAGCACCAATACTCCGCCAAATACCCCAGATACTGCTTCCCCATGTTCTGGTAAGACCGGGGCCCCGTATGTAAACACGGGGTAGTCCAAGCCATGTTCATCAGCCCTTTTCCTTCCATGTGTCTAAATATTTAAAGAGAGTCCTCTCCCTCCGCTCTCGATCCTGTCACTTGGTCAAAATCCCAAGCTTGCCTAAAAGCATTCTTTCAATATCGTATTTCTGCAATCAACTCCTCAGTATCACCTTGCTCTATTAATATGGGGACCGATCAGAGACCTCCACCCACGGCCGCCGCAGCCGATATTGAGAGCTCGTCGTTTATCCATTACAGCGTTCTTCCGAACAATACGAAAGATCGCTGGTGGAATGACCCATGTAAGTCCTTCAGTATCGCATCTCTTCAATTGCTATTCTGACATGCCCACAGGCCTCCGACGCAACGTCTGGCATTGCGCTGGTTTATGTGCAGTCACTTTCATGAACGGATGTGAGTACACTCGAATGTCGCCCTATAGCCCCAGCAGCCAAAAGCTAATGGTCATTCTCAGACGATGGTAGTCTGCTGAATGGTCTGCAGCCAATGCCTGAATGGCAAACCTTCCTCGGTCATCCAACCGGTTATCGACTGGGCCTTATTGCCTCAGCACAATATTTTCCACCAATTCTGTAGGATTTATAACCTGTCATTATGCAGTCTACTTGCTGATAAGCCAAGCTTCTCATGGGTGGCCGACATCCTCGCGAACAGGCTGGGCCGTCGTCCTGTCATCTGGACAGGCGTAATAATCGTGGTAAGTTGAAACGCCAACCTTTCAATATTCTGGTCTCATCTCATCACAAATAGATTGCTGGAGCTCTTATAAATGGTTCAGCAGTCAATTTTGGCATGTACTGCGGCGGAAGAGCCGTGATTGGTTTAGGAGCTGCGTTATGCTTGACCACAGCTCCGACATTGCTCCAAGAAGTTGCCCATCCCCGTTACCGGGCCACAATTGCCGGATTTTGTAAGGCAATTCACCATCTCGCCTGGTGATCCGCAGCTAACATTACTTTTCAAAGACAGTTGCGTATATTGTGAGTTGCTTGATCAGACAATTGTTTGATCCATCACTAAGATGACCCAGACATATCGTCCATCACGTCTTCATGGGTCTGCTGCAAGTTTTTCTAATTCTCCCTCTCCTGAGTTTGTGCTGATATTTCTAGTCGGCACACTTTACATGACTGGGTCATACACGTGGCGCCTTCCGTGCTACTTGCAGGTCGTCGGCCCCATCTTTGTCCTTATTGCTACATCTACGTGCCCGGAATCCCCAAGGGTAAGCTCTGTGCCTCCAAATACACCAAAGATGTACTAAAATCGACAACTTAGTGGTTGATACATAAAGGAAAGAGGGAGGAGGCGCTCCAGATTCTGGCAACTCACCATGCTAATGGATCGTTGGATGACGCTCTCGTTCAACACGAGTTTCGCGAAATTAAAGCAGCGCTGTCTGAAGAATATCAGAATGAGGTTTCCTATGCAGATTTCTTCCGAGGCAAAGCCAACCGTCATCGATTGCTCATCATCGTAACGATTGCGGTTGGCTCCAATTGGGTTGGAAATGGCATCATCAGCTAGTAAGCATGAACCGGTCTCCACAGGAATGCTCCCTCACAAAGATAAAATAGCTACCTAAGTCCCACCTTGGAGCAAGTCGGAATCACATCTTCGGTCCAAGTCGAGAGCATCAACGCCGGCCTACAAGTTTGGAATTGTCAGTTCTCTATTCATTTCCCGCCTATCTTGCTAATCTTTAGAAGTGATCCTGGCATGTGGTGGAGCGATGCTAGCAGAGAGGCTTGGCCGAAGATTCCTCTGGATTTTCTCAAACTGCGGCATGTTCTTTTCATACATTTTTGCCATGGCGTTGTCTGGGGCGTACGCTACAACTATGAACAGCACAATCGGGCTAGCAGTCATACCGTTCCTATTCCTCTTCTATGGTTCCTATGACGTCGCTTGGACGCCATTCCAGTTTGCGTAGGTTCCATGCTTAGCTCCTGCGATTGAAGACCAGAACCTGACCGCTGCTGAGACCAGCTATCCTGTCGAAATTCTTCGTTATTCTCTGAGGCTAAAGGGAATGGCGATTTTCCTTATGGTGCAAAACGTCGCGCTTGTTGTTAATACATTCGTGAATCCGATAGCATTAGAGGCTATAGGATGGAAATAGTACGTACCTATTTGGAGCCTCAGTGAGAGTAAGAGTCTAACTGAGAAATAGTTATGGTGTGTACGTTGCTATACTTGCTGGCTACATCGCACTCAGCTACTTCTGTTTTCCAGAGACCAAGAGCATGACCATCGAGGAAATATCGGAGATTTTCGAAGGCTCAAACCCTCTTGAGGGAGCCGCCAGGCTGCAGAGAGTGGCGAATAATGATATGAAGGGGCCAGGGGGGCTAGGTGGGTCATCTATGCACGTTGAGTGATGGGAAATGTAGAATGACCTCGTCATATTCCTCGAGTCCTAACCATGATGGGCACAGTTTTGTCAAATAAGGATGGTTGGCGTGCGTATTGGCGGTTCTGTAGTGGGAGCGTTCGTACCAGCATAATGTTCTCAAGATACAGTATCAATTGGCAGTTCAAAACATTGGATCTCGTAGAATTGTTTCTTTGCACCCCTTTACGAATCCCTTTTGTTACGAGAGCCACATTCCTGCTTCCCATAGTAATCCATCATGATCATCGAAAATAGCTCCAGATCCTTCACAGCATCTTGTACAGTAGTCTTCACAGCCGTTCCTTGAACGACCATGCTCCAAAGCGCCTTCATTTCTAAGGTGTATGGGTCCTCGTAGGACTTTCGTGTTGTACTCGCCTTATATGATCCGTTGTCGTTTTCGACAATATGCACTGTAACTGGCAGCCCTTTGATGTATGGGGTATCGTATTGCACCCGCACTATCTTGTTGGCACTATACACTTCAAGGTGAGCATCGAAGCGAGGGATGCTATCTCTTCCTGACTCGTACAAGACGGTAAAACCTGGGTAACGAAAAAGAACACTAAGGAACAACTCAGTACAGGTGCGGCAGACTTCTCTAGTCCGGTTACGTACCTCCAGAATGGAAATGTCAGAGATGACCCAATCACCTTTTCTGGCATGCCCAGCGCTTCTCTCATCAAGGAGAGATCATGGGAACCCAGGCCACACAAGTTGCGCCACATTCGAGTCGAGTCATCTGTGACTTGTATCTTGCCACACTCGTTGTGTGCTGTCTCGATCATTTTCTTTGCGCGAGATGTTTTGTCCTCGACATCTGTGGGACTGAAATCCGTAAACCTAGCAGGAAATGTTCCGGACTGGTTTACAAAGGTTGCTCCAGGACCAATGATGTCTGCATATATTAGCTTGCGTGATTGTTTCTATTTCTAGTTCACTGTACCTCGAACTCTTGCATATAAGATCTTGTCCATTCCTCCAATCTCGTGTATGGCATCTTGAAAAGGCGCCGCATAGCGCCTCATATAACCTACCATAACCCTCCCTTTGCTGGAACGCTCCGCATCCGCAATGAGTAGAGCATCTTCTTGCGACAGAGCTATCGGCTTCTCAATAAAGACATGCTTGTCATGACGCAAAGCGAGAATAGCATGTTCCGAATGATATTCATCCGGGTTCAGAACCATAACAAGATCAACTTCATCAGAAGAGCATACCTGAGAAGGATCGCGGGTAGTCTTGACAGTCCCGGGAATCTTAGAAGCGCAATGCCCAATTGCACCAGGTGATATATCGCATAAATATGTGATACCAAACCAATTATTCATAAGTAATAGGGTTGGTATATGAATAACCTGCGTTACCTCGCCACAGCCAATAAGCCCAACATTGACTATATTGTTTTCGTGAGACTTCATCGTGTCCTGGCTTTAGGCGTGATGACTGCGATGCGGCAAGCGAAAAGGCCTGCCAGTTGCATAGAGAGGTTGCAGATCAAAGGGAGTGTTATAAATTAACTCCTCTCCATAGAAGAAATCTTTGGTCCTCCGACTTCGCGGGTCATTTTCTACGTTCAACCCTTCTTTCCATGACCGAAATCGCACCCCTGTCCCGACCTACCCGAGCTACGCGAGTACAACGCGAACAATTTCATCTGAACTCAGAAAATCCATTAACCCCTTGAAAATTTCTGCTGCAGCGTATTTAATTTGAGTAATTCGCTTTCAGATCCTAGGTCGAGAGATTGACTCAATCTCAACCCCGGTCAGTCTCGCAGCACACGCCAAATCAAATCTACTCAACACATCGCGATCATGACCAGGGCAGGAAGGTCTTCACCCCAGTTAAGATGGGGCATACTAGGTATGCCCTAACCCCAGGCCGTGATACTACTATCCTAAAGCAAATGTTGACAGCATGCTTCGGCATAACAGGCGCAGGATGGATCTCTACGAGATTTACCCAGGATTTGTTAGTCGCTAGGCCTGATGCTCCAGCCAGGCATATTATTGTTGCTCTGGGCTCGTCTTCACTTGAAAAAGGCAGTGCGTTTGTCGAAAATGTCTGGGGATTGGCGCCGGAACTGCCTCGACCCCAAGTGTACGCCGACTACCAAGGTGTTTACAACGATCCTAATGTGGACGTTGTATATATCGGAACTCCTCACTCCTTGCACAAACAGAATTGTCTGGATGCCATTGCGGCGGGGAAGCATGTTCTGTGCGAGAAGCCTTTTACCATCAACGAGAAGGAAGCCCAAGAAGTGGTGGATGCCGCTAAACGCAAGGGTGTTTTCATCATGGAAGGTACGTTGAAATCACTGAATCATGTGCGATCTCGGTAATTCTCATATACGACCAGCTATGTGGACGAGGTTTTTCCCTCTATTCGAGGCCATGCACGAGGAGCTCATGGTGAAGAAGTCGATAGGCGAAGTGCAACGCTTCTTTATTGACTTTGGAAACAAGATGCCCCTGGACACGCTACTCTCGAACTCTCGACTCAAAGATCCCGCACTCGGCGCCGGCGCTCTACTCGACATTGGCGTGTATACCCTCACATATGCATCAATCATTCTGGGTGACTGGAAGGTTGGTAAGGAGCACCCAGAAATGTCGAAGGTGACTTCATCTTTAGACATCGTCAACGGTATAGACGAGGCGAATGTTGTAGTGATTGATTATCCTTCTACCGCTGGATCAGCAAAGAAGACAGCAATTTGTACGTCGACCTTCCGATACCGGGGAGCGGAGGACTTTGCACGTATCGAAGGCACCAAGGGGAGCATCGTCATTTTTGGCCCTGCAGTAAGCGCGCCCGGTGGCTTCCGAGTCATCACGGGATCACGACCGCGTTTTGGCGAAGCTGATGAAAGATCAGAGCGGGTGTTTACGGTGGAGAAGCCACGTGGAACCTCGGGCTTCTTCTGGGAAGCCGACGCTGTGGCAGAGGATATCGCTAATGGTCGAACCGAGAATGCTATCGTTCCTCCGGACGAGACACTCCGGATGATGAGGCTAATGGATGGTATTAGGCGACAGGCAGGGTTGATATATCCGCAGGACAGGGACTGAAATCGGCATGCCGTAAGATGCCACGTATAACGTAGTTCATAATGCTGGGTCCTTCAGCAATCAGAAAATAGGTTCCTTCCCACTAGTCTGCGCAGCTAAATAATTCTTCCAAGATTTCGCGTGCTCGCATAATGTCTGGTGGACTTTCGGCCTCCCAGTATCGAAGCTTTTCTATGCAGATTCGAATAGTTCGACCGTATAAATTCTCTTGCGCCTCACCGCCGTTGTCTGAAAGTGAGGTCCAAGCGATAAGACCTCGCATCTTTGCAGCAACGAGCATCAAGCTCATCGATGTGCTCCCTCGGAGCCCATACCACGTGCCATGATGTCGATGCGTCATTGCATAGCCACTGATGAACTCAACACACACGTCTAATGCCTTTCTCGCGAAATCTTCTAAAGTAGCGTCTATGTCTGCGTTTATGCTCTCAGTAGAATGCACTACAACATAAAGAAATGGCCGGTACAACAGAGCTTTCATGTTGATGCTACGGCCTAGAGTCACAAGGCGAAGCTCATCCATTTCTTGGTCGGTAGCGAGGTTATCGAAGCGAATAGAATCCGGCAGGGAGGAATACCTCGATGTTGTTAGTCAGTTGGATCAATATGCATTGGCTACGGCAGATGCAGGGTCATCAACGTACCAAATTGCCAATTGGTTCTCAATATTTATGGCAGCAGAAATGAGATCTTCAACGTCCATTTTTGTCCAAGAGTGGTGGTTATTTCGGTAGAAAACGTTGAGAATGCGGTTTTCGATTCGACGGAGTGCAATCTCGCTTAAATAGTAAAACCAGGATTGTTCCTCTAGTCTCTGACTAGACGATAAAGAGTCTGCCGAGTAGGCTTGAGACGAGGAGGGTGTTATTGCAGAAAAAGAGATTGGTGTTTGCATTTGAGGAGAACCAGGAATTTGCACTGAATTGTGAGGGCTTGGAGGTGAGGGAAATAGATAAGGATAATCCAGCTTGCACAGATCGGACTGGGGAAGATCTAGTTCTGTCCTGACCTCACATTCCGACTTGAGGACGGTCCAGTAGATTCGCTGCTCTAGGTGTTTCTCGAGTCGTTCTGGGGTGTGATGTGACCTGTCGCCTCGAATTTGCAAGGCGGCTTGCGCCTT
This sequence comes from Xenoacremonium recifei, assembly GCA_012184525.1. Lineage (NCBI taxonomy): Eukaryota > Fungi > Ascomycota > Sordariomycetes > Hypocreales > Nectriaceae > Xenoacremonium > Xenoacremonium recifei. Next base: position 2,462 of record WOFQ01000116.1, on the reverse strand, counting down.
GAGATACAGCGACAAAGTCGATCCTGCTTGATGAATTGCCGACCAGCCTTGGATTGGCCGCATGGTATAAAATAGATAGACGCCGGAGAACATATGACACTGACTTGTCGTGATGCTAGGCTCAAGCAACCCAATCCTCTTACGAGCTGCTTCGAAATAAGCGTCAGCCGTTCGACGACGAGCGGCCGTTTCTTCAATTGAGGTTCGGTCATGGAGTTGCCCAGCCTCGTTCGTGGGATCAAAGGGGAGTGCGATAGCTCCAAGGGCACAAGCCAACAACTGTGCAACTCATTAGTCCATAGTCGAGATGTAGAGTATCGTTGGGACGTCTCTATCAAGACCGTCATCCACTTACCACGATACAAGAGATGTCATCCCATCCAAAACCATCCTCTGCAATTCTCTTGGCGTGCTCACGGAGCTCACCAATATATAGTATGGGATTTTTGGTATGGACAAACTGTAGAAATCTATTGACAAGTTGAGGGACATCTTCTTCGCGGACACCAGACTTCTGACGCTGGCGTGTTGGAAATGCGCAGTCTTCATTGCCGGATCGGGTGAGTTGAAAGCTTCCGACGAGAAGCTCCCGTGAAAGGAAGTCGGGCGGCCACCGTCCTGCGAAAATAGGCCAGGTAAGAAGGCAGTCAGTAGACGCAAACGGTGCCCAGACCTCCAAACAATCAATAGAGCATTGTTCATTCACATCGTCGGGTTCAACCTCTTGAACCGGAGTCTGAGGGCTTTCGACACTGACCAACGCGTCTGCGGGTATATATTGAGGTTGCGCTGCCCCAGGGCCTACTGCGCTATCAATTTTGTCAACTTTCAGTATCACCTCGTTCAGTTTCTCCAAGATCAACAGGCTTGCGGGATCGAAGCTGGCGACATGTTCACCTTAGCCCCCTTTCGACGATGCAAGAAGCGAATGTTGACCCACGATGAGTGATTGAGCCGTGAATCGTATGAGCAGGGCAGATTGTCCCTGACACATGATGCACACCGTGGCCGTTCATTGTTACATTTCGTCTTCTTGGCCCTGCAGCTTTCACAAGCAGTGATAGCTCGCTTGCGTGGATAGCGAAACCTCGGCTTCTGTACGTGATGTTGTTCGGGGCTTGGCGATGGGCGCCGAACTTGGTCTTGTGGACCCGAATTGCCTGCGGAGCTCGAAGCCATCTGCGTTTATTGTGTAGTCGAAAGCATACCAGAGCATCAGGGATGTGAAGGGGCTGGGGAGTTTCGGGGACATAAAGTACCTAAGGTACCTCAGGTAAGGGAGGTACCTAAGTAATCAAGTCACATGAGTGCGGGAATTTCATTCCCCACCAGATGCTAGCATGGGCTGCGCAATACGCGCTAAACCCAGTCAGCTATACCTGTCAAAATCCGAATTCCATGAGGCAGCGCTTTAGACGGTGTTCTGTTTTGGAATGCAATTAGAAAGAGCGGCGGGATGCCCTGCCGACCAACCACATAATTGAATTGCATGATCTGGTGATCAAGACTCAGCGTAGTATTACAATCTCAATTTGGAGCAAGAGCAGCGTTGATATGACCGAGTTTCGTCATTGTGTCAAGATTGGAATTCTCAGTAATTGTCTTCGTAAGCTCACATCGAAAGAGATAGGCCTAAAAATTTCAAATATTGGGAGGTGGAAAGCTTCTGGCTGTTGCTTTCAAATTTGGAGTGTACGACCTAGGGATTCTCGGCGTCCAGCACTCAGAATGCGGAGAACGTACGAGTCAAGCCTGTGGTCTAGGTAGGTCTGTTTTGTTTTGTTTTGTTTTTGTTTTATTAATTAACGTCCTGCAGGAGTCGAACCTGCCTGTTCCCTGGAGGGACAAGAGGACGTGCTCAGCTGGTCTAAGGTAGTTATCGCAGAGGAAGAGGGTAGTCTAGAGATACATTGTAGTTTTTCCGCCCGCATTTCTCGCAACTGAGGTCCAGGGTAGGTCCCGCGATACGCTAGGGGTGGGTCATGGCCGCAGCTTGGAAACCCACTCAGCTAGTACGCGTCGCTAGTAACGCGCCCCTTTTCTCCTACCTTAGCCATTTCGCACCTCAACGCATAAGCTTCAAGTCATCGAGCTCGTGTCCTCGTCAGCGAGGACAGATGCGCAGCAATTGCCGCCAATTTCGACCGGTTTGAAGGACCGGGTGAACCTGAGTCGTATTTCAGCTGAAACCAGCCCTTCGCGGTCTGTACAGCCCCAACAGCGCATACAGCCGCGGAATCAACGAGAGAACCCGAACGAACGCCGATGAACAAAGGAAAGGAGGGAAGGGAAGAGAGAGAGGGGACTAGTCTTAGTGGCGGAGACAGACCTTCTGGAAGAACTGTGCTGTTTCCGCCAATTTGACGTAGTCTTCAAAGTCAATGCCTATTACCCGGTTGATGGCTTGCGTGGGAGAGGGTGCCAGCCTCATCCGCTGCTTGCCATCGATCTTGCGGCAATAG
>WOFQ01000115.1:0-44203 GCA_012184525.1 Xenoacremonium recifei | reverse complement strand
AGATTGTGTATGCGTAGTGGTTAAAAGTGCGCGACTCGCTTGTGTGCGCGACTCGCTTGTGGAGTACGTTATATATAGTTATCTAATTTATATTGCTTCCTGTAATCTTTATATAAAGTCTTCTGTGAGTAGAACTCTATATAATAATTTAAACAGTATTATATAGACAGTGCTTATCGAGACTTTATTTGGAGGATATTAAAATAAAAGATATCTCCATAGGGGTTAACCTAAGATATACCCCTCAAGTAAAACCTTTCCATAGAAGTACTGTTCGATACCTAGCATATCTGGATATAATGCTTGAATTGCTATAAGGGGAACATGCCCATGGAGTATACCTCTATTAAAGCTCCATAGTTCGCTGAAGCGGCAGGTACTTTCTCCACGGAGACCTCATCTCTGAATAAGACCTGCCATGGGAAGCCCTTATACAGAGATCTACTACTGCTATATAACTCGTTGAATTTTCTTAATAAGGGTAGTCCCGGAAGCTCCACGCTTATGCCCCCTGGTAAGTAGCTGCAAGATAATGGATATTATGTATTAACAGTGCAATTATTTCAGGAAGCTATAGCATAAAATGATTTCTTATGAGTTGCGGCTGAGATCTTAGCGGAAGAAAAATACTTCTGGTCTCGATGTTTTTCCCATTGTAGTTGCCTTCTTATTGCAATGCTACTCACTCCAGAGCGGCCTTATCTATATAGAATAGGCCTTCATTCTGCCCCGACCCAGCTATTGATTGTTCTTGCAGACCAATAGTGGCATCTAGCTTGGCACGCTCCTCATCACTTATATGCGTGATATGCGTTAGAACCTCGTCGCCAAATCTTTCACCAATTTCCTCTAATGATAGTCCCTTGGTCTAAAGCAAATAGGCAGTTAGTGAGAAGAATCAAGGCGATAATGTCCATGGAGAAAGGCCACTTACTTCTGGAAAGAGGAAGTATATAATCGGGATGTTGATTGTGGTTAGAACGATGAAGAGAATATAGTACTTCCATGCGATGTGCTGAAAGGCTGTAGGTGCTGCTTCAAGATATGGGATAGTGGTCAGAAAAAGCCAGCCAGCTGACCACGCCATCCCCTTCGGCCTAATATGTGTTGGAAATATCTCTGAGCAGTAGATAAAGCTATTTGCATCTATGCAGCAGCCATAACTAAAGGGCAACTGGTTAGCTTTCATTCTTTAGAGGTATTTGCACTTTTACTCACAATGCTAAGTGAAGAAACAAAAAGAATAACGCCGCGCTCAATCCAGCTTTATGTTCTGTGCCAAGGAACTTGGAGTCCAGAACAGTTTCACCTATCAAGGCTATGAGACAACCAGACAGACCAATCATGAAAAGCGCTTTTCGGCCTAAACGGTCGGCCAGCAACGCATTTACATAGTTGCTAAGGGCACCGATCGTAACGTAGACACCAGATAAAAGCAGGGGAAGACTTCCTTGGTACCCAAGACCTTTATAGATGACCACGCTGTAATCTATGTATCAGTCAGCAAAAGCACACAGAAATTCGCTCAAACATGGCTGTGGTACTGTATATGACCAGAATTCCAGTAGACTCATTGCTGAAGAATGTCAAAAACCCGCACAGCATTCGCTTCCTGTAGCTCGGCTTCTGGAACAAGGCCAAAACTGTTTCCGTCTCGAGCAGCTGACGATCTGCCTCGACTTGTTGATGCATCTGGTAGAATTCCTCTTTGGCAAATTGCTCGTTTGGGTCATCCAGTCTATTGTTCATTCTGGTTATTATCTGCCAGGCTTCGTCTTGACGATTCTTCATGAGTACTGTGAATCATGGGTCTAATCAGTCGTTATTCGACGCTTGTGCAAATTGATACGTACGCCATCGAGGAGACTCTGGAACCCAAGGCAAGATTAATATGGCGAGCAATGGCCACAGACATCCCACAGCAAGTGGAAATCGCCACTGAAACACTAGATTCCTCGAGAAATAACATCCGTAGCCAATCCAGCCTGCGAAGACATACCCAAGGACAAGAACGAACCCTAAATGAGATCGAGTCAGCAACGTGACACTTCTGAGGCTGTGGAGACTTGGCGGCGCTCTTACCGTGCTGGCCAACAAGGAATCCTCTGGTAGATGGAGGTGAGATTTCAGCTTGCATGAGTGGCACCAGGGCGACAAGACACCCGGCACCCAGACCTGTCAACCATCTCGCGAATAAAAACATCCCAATGTGTACGGACCCAGCTTGTAAAGCAGACCCAATGAGAGAGATTGTGGAGCCAATGAGGAATGTTTTCTTCCTTCCGATAGAGTCACATATGAGTCCTGTCGTCCAGCACCCCATAAAGGCTCCAGCCGAGAATAAACCATTAGCAGCCCCAATGATTCGATTTGTGTAGCTGTAGTTTGGGCCTTCTGCCGAGATAGAGAGCTTGAAATAATTATAGAACCCGGGCTACCTCATAATCAATAACAAGATTCCGAAGGATCATGATACTAGTGAAAACTGACTTGGCCTAATGTTGTCGAAATAATACTGAAGAGATAGCCATACGTAAGAGAGCCAAGGCACAACACAAGCACAACCTATTGCTCTAGAGTTAAGGGTCGGCGACCATCAGATCGAGTTGGAATCTTACCGATAAACCATACCAAGAGTGCTTTACCGGTTTCGCTGACATGGTGAGCGGAAAACAATGATAATACGCTTTAAGATATCTCTTTCGTCTTGTATTTTATTGTCTCACGTAGTGACAACGACGCGGACAGTGTAGCTTCGTTGAATCGCTTCTTTGCTTCGATCAAGGTTTACAAATTTAAATAAAACCCACTAATTGCAGTCCTGCTACCGGCTGTTCTGGATTCCGGTCTGCCAGATCCGGGGAAAATCTCGGAAATTGATGGAACCATCGGACCGAGGTAACTTTGAAATGGTAGACTTACTATTTCAGGCCAACGGTTCATGGTGGCCTGAGGGCATAACGTATAATTATTTCGCTGATGGAAGTTAGCCTAGCGACACATCAAACGAAAAGAACATCATACCGAACAGAAGATGCAGCTATTGCGTCTACCAGAAATCATGTTGAGTTAAGCGAGTACAGAGGAACTGCTATTTATAACCCAATGAGCTCAAAGAATATTTCGAACCGCGATACGGCACGAAGTCGTTATGGGCGACACAAGCTTCTTCTCTCTTTATGTTGACGTTGATCTCATCTTTCCGGCAGTGACAAATTCTACAAAGACCAAGCAGCACTTCCATTTTGGCATAGTAACTAGTTATTTTAAGATTAAATGTGTTACAGTGGAGAAGTTTCTCGGCGCGATCTAAAAAATCGCCGTTCATGGCATTATGTCCTCTTCATTCAATTAGAGGTATTTCCTAGTGCACTCATTGTGATATCTATTTTCATGTCCTGCAAAGCAGCCAGAGGACAAAAAACAGTCATTAGATATATTTTCGTGTTTTCACATTGATATGCTGGCTCGTACTCGTAAAGACTTATACCTACTTGGAAGCCGGAAAATTCATCCGGATTCCTGCGCAGGAAATGCGGACCGTGAGACAAGATCACGCAAATATCGTTTCTTCCTTACCGCCGCGGTCCGATATACCAACCCTATATTGGCAAGCATTCCTAATGTCGCCGAACACGTTTATATCAAAGATAGATTGAGCACGACCTGGACGAGAGGTGCCAGCCTGAAACTTCGACCTCGCGGTGATTGCCTCGCGTCCCTGTCAACAACTAAATTTTCAAGATCAAGTGCACGCACTATGGCTACGACAACTCTTGAGGAAACAGCCGCTAGGAAAGGGAGGCTCTTCTCGTGGAAGATTCTTATCTATATACTTGGGATGTCTTGGGGCTCTCTTACATATGGATATATCGCTGCTGTTATCGGCACCACCATTGGGCAACCTTCATTCATTGAGTACATGGATTTTGACGCCACCAACCAAAGTTTGATTAGCCTTGTAGTAGGATTGTTTTACGCTGGAGGGTTTGTAGGGTCAATCATTTCCGCACCACTATCAAACAGATATGGTCGAAAATGGACGACAGCTGCCGGTGCTGCCCTCACTCTCATCATGAATGCTCTTCTCACCGGATCGGTCAACAAGGGAATGTTTATTGCTTTTAGGTGCTTGGTTGGGCTGACGTTAGTAAACAATGGGTCCCTGTCTTGAGAATATTGAGTATTTTGACTGAACGTTTGCAGGAGTACCATTTTGTTTACTGTAATTCCGGTATGGATCTCAGAGATAGTCCCACCAAAAGGGCGAGGCGCATTTGTAGACGCTCATCCAATTCTCATCACGTTCGGCTATTTCATGTCGTCATGGGTTGGTATTGGCTTTTACCATGCCAGTGGTGGTCAGCAGTGGAGGGGACCTCTGGCTGTTGGTTGCCTTCCATGTCTGCTTTCTTTGATATCGGTCCCATTCCTCCCAGAAAGTCCGAGATGGCTTCTGATGCATGGGAGAGAGTCACAAGCTTGGTCTATAATTCGAGATCTACATCGCAGCGCTTCGGACAAGAGCGAGAATCAATTTTCCGAGTTAGAGTTTGACGAGATTAAGCGACAGATTACAATCGACAAGTCTCTCGAAGTAAGCTACTACGACATGTTCAAACGACCCTCGTATCGGAAAAGGATCCTCATTGGAGGAGGATTGATCTTCTTCCTCGAGGCGTCGGGGGCTTTGGTGATCAACAGTAAGGACTTGATAGCTCTAAGGCTCTGGAATCAGATGTCTGACATTGCCTAGATTATGGAACTGTGTTGTATGGCCAGCTCGGCTTTGATGTCGAGCAACGCTTGTATCTTCAAGGCGGTTGGGTGGCTATAGGGTTCGTATCGAACTTTCTAGCGATTCTGCTGGTCGACAAGCTACCACGTCCCACACTAATGACGATCGGGTTTGCTGGATGTTTGGTTTGTCTAACAGCAGAGGCAGCAATCCAGGCAGTCTATCTGAACGGATCTAACCAACCAGCCCTCCGTGCCGGGGTCTCCATGCTTTATTTGTTCATATTTGTGTATGGTGTATTCCTCGACGGATCGACATTCTGTAAGTTTCCAATTGATTACTGAAATATATGCTAACTTGCTCGTGTGCTAGTTTACATTGGGGAGATTTTCCCAAACCATCTGCGCGCCCAAGGCATGACCATTGCTATGGGAGTTTTAAATTTGATGAGTATCTGTTGGCAGATTGCAGCTTTTTATGCCTTCAACGACATAGGTTGGAAATACTATCTCCCCTTCATCATCCTCACCGCTATTGCGACGGTTGTCATCCCAATTACCTTTCCGGACACTAAGGGCAAGCCTCTAGAGGAGATCGCAGCCTTGTTTGGTGACAATGATATCCTGGCTACCTTCCAAACTGCCGATGGGCAGGATGGATCTACTAGTCCGGATCAGAAAGTTTCTTCAGTTGCAGAGGTTGAAGACCGCGTTATTGCATAAGAATAAAATTCGACCAAGTAGCCATTGCTTGATGCAATTGAGAAGAGCTACGTACTCAACAGACCTCAACTTTGAAACCACAAAGACCTTTTCATAATTCACTATTTGCCTGATGCTCTATGTACTAGAACCACTTGTGATTCATGCGTATAGCTCAGGGTTAATCTCGGGCAAGGAGAATATATATATTTTTTTACCTGTGCATTCTGCCGATCCGCGCGATATCAGCCATTTCCAGGGTATTCTGGTTCACCTATATGGCGCTCTACAGAAGTCACTGAGCAGCCAGGAATCAGAAAGTAAAGACGACACAGCGCCTGAATGACCGCTGACGGACTGCTAAACTTCAAAAACCCCTTTCACTACTTTGTTATGTAAGATATAGGGAAGTAGTGATGGGAAGTAAAAAGAAAGCGGAGCTTGAGAAAAGACGCATTTGGAACGCGCGGCGCGACGACGCGTATTTACCCGGTGTTGACAAAACACCCTATTTACACTAGCGAAACATGTCCTTATCCCCAAAGCGAATTTGCAGTCTACCCTGCAGAACCGAAGTTAATACAATAAGAACGACAGCAATATTGCACGGATATGTTAAAATTGTACTCTGAATGTTCGCTGATTTTGACACCTCATTGTATGTCTCTCTCTTAGTGCCTCGCATGTGTCGCCAGATCGAAACCATTTCGCAAATTGAGTATAGGTAGATTTCCGTTTCGATGAGCGTTCTTTCCGGTTACCCGCTCCCAAATTGTCCGTGATCCACAATTACCGTAGCGGATCGGATATTACTTCCGGGGGATAATGCCGAGATCCTGCCCTTTGAGTCCATTTTCATCAGGACTATCGCAAGAGCTAGAGAAGGCACATAAATTGCACCCCATGGCCAGTTTACTCAAGAAACTTTGTCCGTAGCCTATGAAACTTCATTCAAAATCACCAGTCAAAATCAGAATACTCCTTAAAACCATGCTTTTCGATCCTAATTCGCAAGACCTCCCCAAAAGGGCAGAACTGCCCCATATTTCCGGAACCCCGAAGGGTTCTGCTTGGTTCTGGGGCAAAGATGATGAAGTACAGCCCGGCAGAAGTCTCGAAAATGAAGTGTCAATACTGAGAGATGCCACAGCTTGGCCGATTGAATCTTTTGACACCGCAGCGGCGACTGAACGCAGTCAACCTGATACGGACCGGAGAAGTAATAAGCTTAAAGTAAGCTGCAGAGTATCCTTGTCTTTAGAAATCCATTAAATCTTTGTAGTTGGGATGCAGATCTCCCCAACCCGCCCATGTTCGGTCGAGAACCGTTTCAACATTCCATCAAGTCACTGGGCCCAGCAGGGAATGATGAGCTGCTGTCTATGAATTCGCAGAGCGGTTCTCAAGTAAGACAAAGAACTCTACAACTTCTGTACTCACGCTAATAGGTACTAGTGGGATGGGTTTAGGCATGTAAGAATCTCAAATAATAATTTCCTCCTGAAATAGAAGTTGAATCGTGTGGATAGGTCAGTGTTCCTCACGAGGGCGGCTGGGTCTACTACAATAATGTGAGCAGATCTGTGACTATAACGAACTTAAGATTAATAAAAGACAAGACAACTCCAGAGGAAATTCAAAACTCCACCAAATGCGGCGTGCAGGCTTGGTCCCGGGAAGGAGTTGGTAAGTGACGAATCTACGTCCCCAGGAGCAATTAAAATTGTCCTTCCATATACACTTCTAATCACACAAATAGTGGGAAGAGCTGTACTGCTTGACTATTGGTCTTTCTGTGCCAGGTCCTTTGACGTGAACACGCGCCATCCGATCTCAGCCACTGACCTGAGAGCATGTGCCAAAGAGAAAGGGGTGGAGTTTCAGTATGGAGATATTCTTCTCATCAGGACCGGATGGATCGACACATATAACAAAATGAATCCACAGGAGAGAATAAACCTGACCAAGGTGCCTGCGTTCCAGCATGAATTCGTTGGGGTGGACCAAAGCCACGAGATGGCAGACTTTCTGCATGACAATTACTTCAGCGTTGTCGCATCAGACTCACCCGCATTTGAAGTGTGGCCGCAGATAAAGGAATGGAATCATCATACAAATCTACTACCTCTGTGGGGAGTTCCGATAGGTGAGCTTTGGGATCTGGAACAACTTGCAGAAGTCTGTGAGACCCGAAACCAATATACATTCTTCTTTGCAAGCATTCCAATGAATGTCAAAGGTATTTCTAACACTTGGGCGATCATGAAAATATCTAATCTGATAGTAGGGGCCGTGGGAAGCTACTCGAACGCTATTGCTATATTTTGAGACACGGAAAACGTTTGAGGATATAGTTAAGCCCACCAGCATAAGCAGATTCAACAAATGTCATTCCCGGTCCTGGGGCTTTGAATTAATACACGAGTCTCATCTATTAAATCATAAAATGTCTACGCTGATACAATGATAACATCCCGCTGTTGGATGATCTGTGCCGTTTCTTGTTGTAGCAGTAGTGCGACGAATAGCTTTCGCGATGTTTAGACCTGGACAAGCCATTTGATCATTATTTCGTCTCTTCTCGTTGACCTTGAGGCTGGGTAGAAGCTCAGAGCAGCGCTCCCAATAACTCAACTCCTCGCAACTCAATTCAAGTCGAGTTTTTAGCAGTTCAATTTAATTCAAATTGGCCCCTTACATTACAATTCGGGTTTACAAGTTATAAGTTATATAATAGCTGATTTAGTATTTTCTCTGCTACTATAAGAGATTACCCTGGAGGATTTTCTCTAGATAAGGGATATTCTGAGCCGCTAGGCTAGGCCCAATACGGATAGGTCAGTCTCACAGAGACTAGAGGTGCCCTAAAAGGGCACATTGGGGGCCTTTCAGGGCACGAAGAGCACCTATTTTCAGCTACGTGGCCCCCCTGACGGGCGGCTATTAAAGAGGATAAATTTTCTTCAATGCCGTATATGTATGTGTATTATATAATATCAAATCTCTTAATTCAATTCAGCTTAATTTAATTCAAGTCAGCTTTCTGTCAATTCAATCCAATTCTGACTTTTTGCGATTTGGATTGAACTGTTTGGAGCGCTGGCTTGGAGCAGTGCACTCGCGGAAAACCGTCTTCATTTTCCGAGATTACTTGTGAACCGGCAGCCGCCATCCGGAGTCCGAAAGTCCGGGAAAGTTCAGTGGAGACCGGGACTAACCTCGAAATCGCCCTGCTCATTTGATGACTTAGCTCATTCTGCCTCGCCATTTCTACAAGACTTCAATGCCACTGATGCTTCATATTTTGCCTTCACATGCAGCCTTCTCTTATGGCTGATATTTAAATTGGCGTTTCTCCCGCCACTCGCCTCGAAACTGGAAATACAGTTGACTTCCCTTCTTACATCGCCGCGGAGGAATGGCAACGTATTCGTCATCTCCCACGGTCATTATCCTGGGGGCAGGGCCTTCAGGAATCGCGACAGCTCATAAGCTGAAATGTGAACTTGGATTCAACGACTTTATTGTAAGTCTCATTAAAAGCCCATTCTCGTTCCTTCCCAGCTGAAGAGTTTTACTATTAGATATACGAGAAGTTGTCTGGACCAGGCGGAACATGGATGACGAATCAATACCCTGGCTGCGGCTGCGATATTCCTTCGCATTTATACTCATTTAGTTTCAATTTGAACCCTCAATGGTCCGCTGATCTTGTAGGTCAAGGCGAAATTCTGCAGTGTACGCGTGCGCTTCTAAACGCTTGTTCATGAAATTAACACAAAGGGCAGATATGAACGATACAATCGACCGATTTCATTTACGTGAACATATGCACTTCGAGACTGAATGCCTAGGAGCCATCTGGAACGTGGACACTGAGAAGTGGGAAGCTCGCTTACAGGACGGCAAGACCGGACGCTGTTTCACTAGTCATGCAACAGTACTCATTAGTGCGGTTGGGGCAATCTCGTTTCCCAAAAAAGTCAAGTTCCCAGGAATGGACACTTTTAAGGGCAAGATTGTTCACACAGCAGAGTGGGATCTTGATTATCACTATCGCGGAAAGAAGGTAGCAGTGATCGGAAATGGATGCAGCGCAGCGCAGGTCATCCCTAGTATTGTTCAGGAAGTTGCACTTCTCAAACAATACGCCAGGGGGGCGCAGTGGTAGGATCTGATTCCCGTCCTGGCTTATGAAAATTTAATTGACATATCTTAGGTACCATGAACGACCAAATCGAGAGTTTTCGAGTGCTCAGAAATGGGCATTCAAGCATGTTCCCCTGTATAATCGACTGTTCCGATTCTGGTTGTTTGCTGTCAATGACAGCTTGGCTAAGCTGTACGCTGCCGGTCCAAAATCTGTAGATGCGAGAAAGGTTGTCGAGAGAGCGGCGAAGGAGTACATTTACAGTCGCACGCCAAAGAAGTATCACGGCTTTATTGCCCCTGACTTCCCCCTGGGTAAGCTGCTCATCCTCCCTTCAACCCTGTCATACTGAATATGTCTTTCACAGGTTGTAAGAGGAGGATTTGGGATCCTGGCTATCTTGACTCTCTGTGGTCTCCAAACCTAGACCTCGTTCCAGAGGGAATACGTGAGTTCGATGAGACGGGAATTATCAGTACCAGCGGAACGAAGGATGAATTTGACCTCATAATAACGGCCACCGGATTTGAGGTTACAAACTTTCTCGTACCCATGGATATTATCGGCCTTGGGAGGCAAAACCTTCGCGAACAGTGGAGCGACACAAGAGGCGCACAAGCATACTACGGATGTTTTATCCACAACTTTCCAAATTTTGCTCTGCTCTTCGGCCCAAATACCTTCCCTGCACACAACTCAGCTCTATTTGCAATTGAGACTGGTGTCGAATTCATCACCAAGACAATGTTGGCGCCGATTCTGGATAGGAAGATTCGCGTCATTGACGTGAAGCATTCTGCCGAAGAGCGTTTCGCGAACAACATCCATTCGAAGCTTGAGAAATCTGTGTTCGAGGCTGGATGTTCTAATTGGTTCGTCAACGAGTATGGGAAGAATGTGACATCCTGGCCAGGTTATGCTGCTCTTTACTATCTCGAAACAATGTTCCCGAAGCAGGAAGACTTTAACACAGTCGGAGGATCTTCTTTCTGGTATTTTTATCGACTTAAGCGTTTGCTCAGAAACTCACATGCGACTCAAGCAGCAGCGTTTCTGATAGCTGTAACCTTACGATTGAGATTGAGATCTAGTCACAATTCCTATTTCAATAAGGTTGGCCTGGCTACTTTCAAGGCTATTCAGGATAGCCTCAGATAGTTTTATTCTCTTGAACACATACATATAGGACCATAAGAAATCATGCCCAGAGACGTCCGTTGAGATGCACAAATACAGTACAGATTCATGATTCAAATTAACCCGCCCACTTGATGAATTTGTAAGTCACTAACTACAAGTTTCATTACCAGCTTGCCGTTGTATTACAGTTGCCTACCACCATTTGTTGAAAAAACTCAATTTTCCGGAGTACCAGCAATTATACCCGCATTCAAGCAGCTACAGTTGCTGATTCACGGACACAGAGTTGATCTGATGATTGCGCACTGAAGTCAGTAAGCACTCATCAAATCGCGGGGCTCTTGCATTATGTTTCCGGCAATCTGGTATTTGTCGGCAATCAGTGTTCCGGCGACGGTTAGGATTCGTCGACCCCCATAAAAAGCGCCGGACCGGACCACCTCCAATGGGATATCACACGGCAGGGATTAGCCGCCGGAATACGAAACGCTGGACTCGACGTGCCTTATCACTCGCTTATAGTCTCTGAAGACGCAAAAGCCCATTAAATTCTAAGCTCGACGCTTAAGATCCCCTCATTAAGATCCGCTATCAAATCGTAGCCGTCAAAACGTAGAGACTCCGAAGCCTCAACTAAGACAATATGTCATATACAGACCTACCGAGCTACTCACAGATTCCTCCTGTTGAGGGCATGCCTCATGGCTGTGCTTGGGGAATTTGGGGAAAAGATGGTGAAAAGGATCAGGTGGGGAGCCTCAATCTTCTCACCCCGGAGAGAGTGCAGAAGGCGAAAGAGGAAATACAGACCGGTATTTCAGTATCATTGAAGTGAGTAAGAAAAGCATTATCGACGCTCTGCTGTCATCATCTGATACAAGAAATAGTTGGCCGCTAGAACGGATCGAAGATCCTGGCCATAATCGCACTAGAATCGTTCATAAGTTTCTTGATCTTAAGCCAAATCTAGTCGGTCATGACGACGAAATCTACATCAATACCCAGACAAGCAGCCAATGGGATGGTCTCAGTATGTAAAGACGCAGGTAATACAGTAGAGGAAAGCTGTCTAACAATGTTTCATAGGGCATTGGGCTCATCAACCTACAGGGAAATACTACAATGGACTGACCCATGAGGAAATTAGCGGCCCTAACCCCAATTTAAGGAATGGCATACAAGGTGAGTTTTGAACACCGTTTTGTCGCTCGGGTGAGACTGAGTAGAGTACAGAGTGGCTGAAGCGAGGTGGCGTGATCGGGAGAGGTGTTCTTCTCGACTACGCTTCGTGGGCAGATCGACACGGAATTCGATACTCTCCCGCCAGTAGACACTGCATTAGCCATGTAGATCTCGAGAACATCGCGAAGGAACAAAAGGTGGATCTACAGGTAGGCGACATTTTAATGGTAAGAACTGGCTGGGTCAAGTGGTACAACCAGGCAACCCCGGAGGAGAGGGTGGGTGGTTGCAAAACACATCATAACTATGTTGGGGTTGAAGGCACTGCTGAGAGCATCAGATGGCTGTGGGATCATCATTTCTCAGCCTTGGTCGGGGATAACATGGCCTTTGAGGCGTGGCCTGCCGACGGCCCCTACAGTAAGTGAGTTTGTTAAGACACCAAGGATCTATCTAAAGTCAGTTCTAGGAATCCATGACAATGCTTTGGCGCTTTGGGGAACGCCTTTAGGGGAGCTGTGGGACCTTGAAGAGCTGGCGGAAAAATGCCGCGAGCACGGTCGATGGAGTTTCTTTATGACAAGCTGTCCTTTGAATGTAGCAGGGGGTGTAGCTAGCCCACCCAATGCGCTGGCGATCTTCTAGAGATCTTAAGAGTATTATATACTTGATTTCATGCCTCGCTGGTCCTATGCCCCTTGTGATCCTCGTCATTATGATAAATAGTATCTTTGCGGCTAAGCCCACTGCTGATGACTCACCAAGGAGGGGAGGAATTCGACAATTGACTTGTTAGCCACTTCGTAACAGAAGTCAACCAGAAACATGACACACTATTCTATTCTAACATGCTTTCTGACTTCTCAATTACCTCTGCCCAGAGTTCAGCTTATTGCAACCCGACGCTATTCAATTCATGGGATATATCAAACTACCGCACCCTACTACGGCTAAATCCCTTCTATCTCACTTCTCTCTAAGTCACCTGGATGACCTCTCCCAAATCTGCCTGCAAAGTCCCCACAGTTACACAGAAGTTTACTACCCTATCTCTCACAATGTGATATAAGCATATAATTCCCAGTGTCAACCATGAACTATCATCGCTACCAAAACTTAATGAAGCAGTGAGCATCGGGAGATGTGCATTCATAGATTACTCAGTAATACACAGGGCTTACATTTCCAATCACGTTAGGCTAGAATGTTATCATCACAGATAAAGACCAAATACTAGGGAACGGGAAGAGGGTTGGAAAGAGGAGGCCGGACGGACGTGAGTGAATGGTTTCACTAAAAATAAAGTACAGACCTAGTCTATAATGTTTTTGGTAGTGTACGTAAACTTAGGGACTGTCTTCAGAAAAACTGCCCTTCACTAGTTCCTTGATGGCGTTGATCAAGTCGTTAGAGACCTTAGCTGCCGCAGATAATTCCGGAAAGTACCCAAAGGCGTGAGGAAGACCGGGATAAACATCCAATTTCGTAGATACCCTAGGTGAGTCAATATCAAGCCCTCGGCAGCGAAGAAGTTTGGGATCGACGTACCCGGCATTTCTAAGTTTATCTGCATACGCCAACCCTTCGTCTCGAAGCGGGTCCAGACCGGCGACTTGAACATAAGCAGGGGCAAGATTCTTGAAGTTTGGGTTCAGCAAAGGAGAGACTTCGGGGGCCGATGGATCTGGAGCATTATAGTAACCGTAGAAAGTCTCCATGGAGCCTCTTGATAATAGTGGGGCATCCTTCAACTCTTCCATGCTATGTAAGCCAAGATCAGGAGGATAATGATCAATGTGACAAGTCGCGGGTATTCGCAGGATTTGTCCCTTCAGATGAAGATCTTTGTCTCGAGCTCTATGAGCAAGAACAGCTGCCTTTAACTACTGTCAAGTTGACTTCCATTTATATCATAGACATTACTTACAACATTACCACCGGAGCTGGAGCCTCCGACCAGAAGGTTGCCGCTATCGATCCCCAACACTGAGGCATGTTGGGTCGTCTTGAATCAGTCAATACGAGATCGGTAGAGAGCAGAAATCAAACTACCTACCCAAAGTAAGGCGTCCCAACAATCTTCAAGGCCTCGGGGAAATGGGTACTCAGGTGCACTACATAAATTCAGTCGAGTTACACGTAAAAGACACTCTCATACTCACAGGCGATAGTCAACACTGACAACTACAACGTCACCATATACACACATTGCTCTACACGCGATATCCTCGCCCTCAAGATCACCGAGGGTCCATCCACCACCATGAATGCTGTTCGGGATTAGAACCGTATACTTGGCTCACAAAGCTCACCACTCACTAGAGTAAACCAGGCGCAAGAGGTACTTTGTTTGTTGGCGTGTAGACACGGACAAAGATTTCAGCTCCATCAGACATTTTAATCTTGTTATCATTTGTTGTCAGGCCTTTCTCAATAGGGGTAACGGAGTTAGTAGCCTGGACTTTTAATTTTTGCATGAGATCCCGAAGATGTTGAGGTGACCCAACCAATTGAGGAACTCGGTCAGCATGGGCGTTGTAAAACTAGTAATATTAGCCACATTACGTATCTCGAGTTGAATGAGATCATAAGTACATACAGCGACCCATTCAGGGTCAGGTGTTCCAAGATGAGACTTGGATGATAATGTTGAAGTGACAGTCATATCGTCTCGAATTAGTGAAAATGCACTTTGACAAGGCTACTATGAAGAAATACAAGACGAATAGTAGCGGAGGCCTTGTCACACATAAACCTAGGAAAGCAACTATTTATGAAAAGGAGACGGTCATTAGAAGCATCTACAGCGAATAATCCGGGTTAGAACTCTTGCCGGTTGTCGCGTAGGTATGACCGGAAACTCATTTCCGGAGCTTGACTTGATCGATGATACCAGCGAAAAGCTGAGACATAGAGAGCGTAATACTGGAATTTTTTAAAGACGAGTTTCTCAACTGAAATCGAAAGAAACATGACTAATTTCACAAATCCGAATCTTCTCCTAGCTTTCAACTATATTGACAAAGAAACTCATATCCCTCTCCCTCCGTCAACATCCAGAGATGCGCCAGTAATCATGCTTGCTTCGTCGCTAGCGAGAAATGCCGCTGCATTACCTATATCAGCAGGGAGAGCAAATCTTCCAATTGGAATGGTATTCATCATCCCAACGCGGGCCTGGGGAGAGTCAGGAGCGCCAAGGAAAAAAGGGACCCTAATATGTTAAAATTCGAGCTCTTAGGTCGTGCTCAAGAAGGTTGACTTACATGTTCGTCTCGCCGGCGACAGGATGAATTACGTTGAAGCGAATGTTGTTCTTTGCCCACTCAATGGCCAAGCCCTTGGTTGCGTTGGTGACACCACCCTTGCTCGCTCCGTACCAGACTAGGTTAGGCCTTGGCCGAGGAGACGACATGCTTGAAATGTTGATGAACAACCCGGGAATATTGTTGGAAACAAAGTACGGGATGATGACCTTAGAGCTCCAGTATATAGACTTCAGGTTGACCCTCATGACCCGATCGTAATCCTCCTCACTTGTCTGGATGCTCGGGCCAGCTTTGTACACGACACCAGCGTTGTTAACCACAACATCAAGCTTTCCGAAGGTTTTGATGGCAAGATCCAAAGCCTTGATCCAATCAGCCTCACTTGATACATCTCCCTTCATTCCAATGCTCGATCCATCTGGCTGTGACTGTGCAACTTCGATCGCATTGCTCTCATCGATATCCAGTACCAACACCTTTGCTCCCTCGAATGTAAATTTCTTCACGATGCCAGTTCCAAATCCAGCACCACCGCCAGTCACAATTGCTACCTTGCCCTCGAGTCTTCCAGGATGCGACATGATGAGGTGCCGGGGACGTTGAACAGAAGTTTTTGATTGGAGTGAATAGTAACGTGTTCCGAGGTCTTTCCAGTACCTCGCTTGTCTAGGAATGATGTCTTTGTACCTTATGTCGATTTCGCCTGTGCGGAGTAGTGTCTAGGGCGTTCAAAATACGCGGTAAGAAAAATTATTTTCCGGTTAGCTACCGGAAGTCGACGATCTTTCTCCGAAGCACCGGAGAATAAAGTCGGAAGATACCGCGGGTGACGAAGTCGGTCCGTCAGCGCCGAGTCCTAGTTGACAGTTGAACAATGCATTTTACCGCGGATGTAAAAGTGTTCCTTTACGAGCGCGGCTGAAGTGCAAGCGTGCGATAACTTCCTTCGGCACGTCGTGGGATTGCGATTGGACTTGTCTTTGCCGAGAAATACCGAGCAGATCCAGATATCAGCGACACAATTCGCAGTACTGTTTCAATAGTACTCCTATTTATATATGGGTCTTTCTCAATGAGATTCGAAGCTCTAAGACCATATATCTAAGATGAAGTCAAATGACGTGACTGATCACGCCTCAGGTCTCACGACGGGTGAGGCCGAGAGCTACATTGTGACTGAGAACCTCCTCGGCTCACCGCGTCGCATTCGAGTTTTAATGGTTGGTGCTGGAGCCAGCGGCTTGAATTTGGCAAGGCACATGGATCTACACATGACGAACTTTGAACTTTCCATATTCGAGAAGAATAGCGATGTGGGAGGAACTTGGTTCGAGAATAGGTGAGTGAGGGCGTCCAGGATATCGTCTAGGAGACAGAATACGCGTTATACTAATACATACTAGGTACCCAGGATGTGCCTGTGATATTCCATCGCACAACTACCAATTCACATGGGAGCCTAACCCGGACTGGTCCCATTAGTACGTAAAACCTCATTACTGAGCGAGATGAGCAGAGGAAATGTTCTAACATGCTACAAGTTACTCTTCCTGGGACGAAATTCTCGAGTACTTCAAAGGTATCGCCCATAAATACGAACTCTATAAGTATGTCAAGCTACAACATAAAATGACTTCCGCAAAATGGGACGAGGATGAAGGAATTTGGAATGTCGAGTGCTTAAATCTGAGTAATGGGGAGACGGTTCGGGACTGGGGCCACATTTTGATCAATGGGACTGGTATTTTGAAGTAAGTCTTCTCCGTGTTTCCTCTACATCGCATACACTCAACCGACGAAGCAACTGGAAGTGGCCTGATGTACCTGGGCTTGAATCCTTCAACGGCGATCTCTTTCACAGTGCTACGTGGAAGCCCGAATACAATCTCCATGGAAAGACCGTCGCGGTCCTTGGGACAGGATCATCTGGAATTCAGATCGTTTCAGCCATCCAGCCTGGTAGGTAACTGCCCAAAAGCTTAACCATTTCCGCCCGATGAAGGGATTCTGATGTTGGAGCAGCTGTAAAATCTCTCGTGACTTTTATAAGATCTCCGACATGGATAACGGCTGGCTTTGCTCAAAGTCACGCTGGGCCTGGTGGTGAAAACTTTGCATGTAGGGCTTAACCTGCCACGTATACCATGAAATGACTTACAAATATGCCATAGTTTCGAAGGTCCAAAAGGACGAATTCAAGGCTCACCCAGATATCTATCGCAAATACCGGAAGGAAATTGAGGGAGAACTAAACTCGAGGTTTAGATTCGTAAGTATTTCGACTGTACTTAGAGGCTTTTCTTCAAATCGTAACTCAATTTTGGTAGATCATCGCCGATAGCCAGGAACAGAAGGAAGCGCGAGCGTACTCCCAAAACGAAATGAGTTCGAAATTGAAGGATGAAAAGATCCTGAAGAAACTCATGCCAACTGATTTTGCTATCGGATGCAGACGCCCAACTCCCGGGAACGGATACCTCGAAGCCTTAACCAAAGAAAATGTGCGGGTGATCTCCGAAGGTATTAAGCAAATTGTACCTGATGGGGTCGAGTTGGACACATCTGAAGTTATCAATATCGATACATTAATTTGCGCCACTGGTTTCGATCTGTCATTCTGCCCCAGATTCGAGCTTGTCGGCCTAAATGGCGAATCTATTCACGAGAAATGGAAGGAAATGCCCGAGGCCTACCTTTCCGTTGCAATACCTGGGTTTCCCAACTATTTCAGTGAGTTAGCGAAATATGATTCAATAACCTGAAGGAGATGCTCACAAGATATCCAGTGTTTCTTGGGCCCAATGCACCTGTTGGACACGGCTCGGTTCTACCAATAATTGAGCACAGTACAAAATATATCATCAACATGATGAAAAAGATGCAATCCCAGAATATAAAGGCCATGTCACCGTTACCAGAAGCAGTCACAGACTTCAGCACCCATATTGCAGAGTTCATGAAACGAACGGCATGGGCCACTCCCTGCAGGAGTTGGTTCAAAAGAGGGACCATCGACGGCCCTATCGTTGCGTTGCATCCAGGGAGCAGAATCCATTGGTTTCATATGATGCAGAATGCTCGATTAGAGGATTGGGAATATACATACTTCAGTGGGAATCGGTTTCAGTATCTTGGCAACGGATTCTCGACGAAGGAAGGCTCGGAGTGTGATACCACTTGGTACTTCGACGAGCCTGAAGCAGGATATGTAGACTACTAACTCCGAGTTAGTACTTACGGGCTGGTACTTCGGTTGATTCTTTATTTGGCAGAAGTCAAGAGAGGAGATCTGAGTTGATTGAGAAAAATTCTATTTACATCAATGCTGAGTTTATCAGCGTGAAATGACATGGATTGGATAGGCGGAGATGTCAGACAATCACTGCATATTCAATGTCAAAAAGAAACCCGAATGTACATTCTATGATGCTGCCTTACTTCTTCTAATCCCCTACAGATCATACTTGTCATTTAAACGCGAATCCTTTCCTTTTGTTCCCGGTAAAATCTTAAACTACATCGAAGATGTCAAGCTTAGCTGACAATAGATTTGACACTTCTTTATATGCTTCTCATAGAAACCCTAGGTGTGTTTTCAGGACCCTAAATTTGACACTGCACTAGCATCCTATCATCCCTGAAGCCGGTCAGCATGCGAATCTAAATTTTGGCCACGGATTAGACGCACCTCCATTGGGGGCTATGGTCGATCCCGTCACGAGACTAGATCTTCCACTCGTAATCCACAGAAGACATTCTGCGACCTCTTCCGGTAGTCCGAATCGGCCAATAGCCATCTCTCCCGCCATGGTGTCAACGTCCTTTCCAAGATCACTACTTGGCACTTCACCAAGCATCGGTGTCCTAATAACGCCTGGACAAATGGCGTTAACTCGAATACCGTGCTTTGCGTATCTCAGGCCGTCTGCACGAGTGAATCCGAGAATACCATGTTTGCTAGCAGTGTACCCTGGCAAGTGGTCATACGCGATGAAGGCGCACATGGAAGCAACATTCGATATAGCACCGCGCGCAGGAAAGTAAGAGTCATTGGCTTTGAGGGCTTCTTGCCGAAGCATTTGTTTAATTTGGGCCCTCTGGCAGAGCCAAGTTCCTCTCAGGTTCACCTGTTGCTGCATGTCAAATGAAGATACTTCAACTTGATCAGTTGGCCCAGGGAGTAGGATTCCAGCGACATTGCACGCATAATCGATCCGTCCGAATGTCTCAACAGCTGTGGAGACCGCTTCATTTACTGATGATTCGCTTGTAATATCTCTGTGGCGTTAGTCCACGGAACGCATGTTCATTAGTTGCATTACGGCTCACCGACATGTAAAGAAACGACTTTCGTCCCAGAATAAGCAGATTCTATTGTCGATTTAAGATCATCTACGGCCTCTTTTTTCACGTCCGCGACTACAATTCTTGTGCACCCTTCCTTGGCGAATAATAAGGCCGTGGCACGCCCTATACCTGGGTGTGTTTCTTGAATCAGCAATGCAAAAGAAGGGAATTAAGGAAAGATTAAGTCTACCTGATCCAGCGCCGGTGATAAAGGCGACCCCTGGAAAGTGATAACCCATATTCAAGATTATCGGGCTGGTAATATGTGGTTCAATGGTATATTTGTCGTTAAAGGTGAACAAAGGTACACGTAATCAATAACTGATTATATGCTCGACGACGGCTGGGGGGCAGGGAACAGAACGTCATTCAAAACGGCAAATTCGGCCTACAATTGCCTCGTTCAAGAACATCAATTGAGAACATCTTCTTTGACACAAAGCCCGGAAATGTGTTCCGGCATCAATTTCCGTTCCCGCACGATGGCGCGTAGTGGGTTTCCGGTCTTGGTGCATCAGGCTTTCCCCAATCGAGCGTTGGGTCGTCATAATACATTCACGTAATGTAGTATCCCTTGTCCTCGGATGCTGAGAGTGTCAGAAAATTCATGCAGTCCTTGCTGATCACTGACGTGTGAGGGTTACACCTGTCAAGTGATAGGGCAAAGCCGATAATTTCATGTGCCCGACACCTTCTTTCATACTTGATCGTTTCAACTACTAGATAAACATCGAACAATTCCTGGCCCAGCAAAACTTACATTTTAACACACAAATTTCTCGCAGCTTCACCTGTACGAATTGTGAGCATTAATTCTCTGTCTGGAAACTATCAACGATGAATTTCTCTGCAACGACTAAATTTGAGCGCATTGATTCTTATGGATATAAGTTTCACTTTACAGAACTTCACCAGACGCCCGAACAACTTGATCCTTTGAAACACAAATTCGATGAGGTCGGTTCAGATGCACTCGCCGTGCTTGACAGCATGTTTCCTCCTCCGCCCCCACGAGCGGGATGGTACTCGAAATCCAAGCAAGAGGATCCCCAGCCAGACCGAGACACTTATGCGTTGCTCCGCGATAACTACACAAAGGACGCTAAGTTACAGGCTCTCTGGGACGAAACTCATACAGTCCCGGACTGGATAGACTGGGAGCAAATAAAGCGAGGACAGGATGTGTTTTACCGTTATGCCCCTGCTGCTGTGGCTGGATTTGCATTTCAAGGGCTACTTGCTACTACTGTGAGTGTCCATGTCTGTCGCAGAGGGACTAAAAGTGTCTTATAGATAGGGCGCATCTTATCGACCGGCTGAAACTCTTGTTAGAACCGGGGGTCACTCTACAAGAGTTGCTAAAAACAGGCTTTTTGAAACCTTTCAACTCATCCTTCAGGTTACGAAATCTCTCGATGACATTAAGCCTGATGGTCAAGGCTTTGCCTCTGCTATTCGTGTACGACTTCTCCATGCCTCGGTTCGCAACCGGATTCTCAAGTTGAACTCTCAACGACCGGGATACTTCGACGTCCAAAAGTATGGTGTCCCCATCAATGAACTTGATTCTATGCAGTCAGTCTGTGCATTCTCTACCAACCTCATCTGGTTGGCTCTTCCCCGTCAGGGTGTCTACGTCCGACATCAAGAGGCTCTTGACTATCTTGCTCTTTGGAGGTGGGTCGGATACGTTTTGGGCACACCCTACTGGGTTCTGGAGACCCCGGAAAAAGCCATGGCAACTATGGAGTCTTTACTTTATGAATGCCTTAGGCCAAGCAAGAATTCGAGAGTTCTGGCACAGAACCTTGTAAATGCGCTGGACGGCGTGTCCCCGATCAATGAACCCAAAGAATTTTTTGAGGCAGGAACTCGTTACATCAATGGAGACAGAATGTGTGACGAAATTGGGCTTGGAAAACCTGGCCTGTATTGGCAGGCAGTAGTGAGAGGCCAATGTTGGGCCCTGATGGGCATCACGTACCTCTCTCGGTCCATTCCAAGCTGGGATAAGTGGCAGGTCAAGGTGAGAGCTCTGCAGTCGTTGAATTGTGAGGGCTCATGAATCTAACTGAGACCAGATGTTCCGCCAGCTCTTTTGGAATTACATTGTCGAGAACAAGGACACTCTCAAGGGCGGGTACAAATACGAGTTCAAATACGTCCCACAACTCGATCAGAAGACGGGCACTGAGAAGGCTGATCATGCAGTTTCCAAGAACCAAGTTGGCGCTCTTGAGATATTTGGACTCGTCGGCTTTGCACTCACCTTGACAATTGTGAGCGTTTTAATCACTTTGATGGCGAAGTTGGCACTTGCAACAATGAAAGATGGGAGCTTGAGTCCATATACCTCCTTTCCTGTCAGTAGTCTCGCCTTACATTGATCTTTCAGTGGCTGGACATCATCACATGTAATACCTGCTCCTTGATAACTAAATACGACTTGCCTCATTCTATTTGTTCAAAGAACGCCACACATGAATGGCCGATTATTAGTGTTTGCTTGAGACTTCCCCCGCATTAAAGTCAGAGTCCAGAAGAATGTGCTGTAAGAGAATGCATGGATAGGTGTTTGTAAAGACAGTCGAGAGTCACATGCGATAATTGACACAAATATGTTATTCGCCATATTCAAATATGTGAAGTCAACTGGAAGTGTATTAACATACTAGAGGTAGGTTCTCTTCTACCTGAGTTGTAACATACAACTTAAGAACAGCGACAGGGCCCTCGTTATGTGAATGCATCGCGGAGGAGAGAAAATACACAGTATAGCATTATAATTGGGATTCACATAACCTATCATTCTGCTGTATTCAATGAGGCCCGGTGTAATAACCTCATTAACTCCAGACTACTTTGTTCCATGCTCTTTTGCTAGTTCTTTGGCCACAGCATCGTGATAGCCTTCAATTCCAGCTGTCCTCATGCAAACTACAAGGAGGTCTTCGGGAATGCAACCACCTCGTGGCTGGTCGATGCTGAGGGTCCTCTTAAATAGACAGCCCTCGATGATCTTTCCGTCAACTTCAAGGCTCGTTGGTTCAAAGAGATATTCAATGAGGGTTGTTCCTTCCATGCCATTACTGATTGCTTCATCGGTTGCTCCGATGCCATTGACCTGCAGAAAGGCCCACTTCCAAGGTCTTACAGCAGTAGTAAGAGTCCATTTCGAGTAGTATGTGTTCTTTGAAAGGCTGACCTTCTCCGTCCATGAGTCACCGAGTTTGAGTGGTATGCTTAGTTTTTGTTGAATTCCACCACTTCCCTTGTACGTCTTAGGCCAATTGTGAGGATTGGTCACAAAGTCATAGACGGTTTCCCGTGAATAAGGTAGCAGCGTCTGAGAAGAGGCCGAACAAATCCCCATGATGTAAGAATTACGGTTGGAGGGAGTCTGGTATGGTGTCGTCAAAAGGCCAAGCCGATACTAGAATTACTGCGGTATATCAGTTAGGCGGTTCCTTATTTTTGAATAATCTTTTCTTATGTGTCCAGAGTTGTCCCTAGTCTTCACAAAGCGGGAATAGCTTACAGCCTCAGCGCTACCGGAAAATTTATCCGGAATCGCCCTCTTCCGAGGCCGAGAGCGAAAGGGCCTTACATGAACGGAAAAGGATTTTCCGTGGCAAATGTCTCTATCATTGTGGAAAGAAAGAACAGGGTGTTTCCTGGCCACCAGACTACCTACAGCGTCACCTTGGTGTCATTGCATACGAGGGTGGCTGAGCATAAAATAGATGACAAGTCTCTGATATCACTGAATATGAATCGATTTACAAAACCGCTTGGATCATTAAGAACACTCTACACTATTTAAATCCATTCGGAAACGAGAGACCACAACATGCCATCTGCCGTTCAATCAAACACTTTGACGTTTACGTCTCTGCACCCAACTTTTGGGGCATCCGTGAAGGGAATGAATTGGGAGGTCCCGGTACCAGACAACATCATTGAAGAGATTCTTCAGGCACTTCATAAATATGGTGTACTCGTATTTCGAAACGCCAACCTCGACAACGAACAACACATCGCGTTTTCACGTCAGTTCGGTGAGCTGGATGATGTCAAGGCTCACATCAAGGCAGGCCGGGCAATGCGGTTCCCAGAGCAGCCAGAGATTTTTGATGTGTCAAATTTCGACGAGAATGGCCGAGTCCTGACAGAAATAGATCCGGTGCGCAAGGGCGCCAATAAGGGAAATACGCTGTGGCATGCGGACATGGCATACAACCCTCAGAGATGCTCCTATTCCCTCTTGCGCGCCGTGGAGCTCCCTCCCAAAGGCACAGGGGGTGAGACGCAGTATCTTGATTCTCGTACTGCCTATGAAGAGATGCCGCAGGAACTGAAAACTCGAATTGATCCACTCATTACCAACAACTCCCTTTTCCACAATCGAAAGTTGGCGGCCCCTGAAATTTTCAAAAATATTGAACCTCTAGACTCTCCAATGTCTCGACATCGCTTGGTGCAACTTCACGAAGGATCTGGACGCAAGAATCTATATGTTACTACCTACGCCCATCATTTCGACGGTCTAACCATGGAAGAAAGCAAGCCACTTCTGAATGAGCTCCTGGAGTGGGTCTCACGGCCGAAGTATATGCTTACTGTTCCGTATGAAAACAACGGAGATCTTATTATGTGGGATAACAGGACGGTGCTGCATCGCGCGACGTCCACAGGCAGCTACGATGGGAAGTACCGACGAGATATGAGGCGTACTACGGTTAAAGACGGCGGGAAATTCGGGTGGGGGGAGAACGGAGTTGGCTGCCAATGGCAGGCTGGTCTATCGAACTAGCAAAGTAGAATGAAGCTAGCACCGCCGGCTTAAAATTTGCTTTTCCGGCCGGACAGTCTCTCATCTCGTTGTTCATTCAAACATATGATTGTTATTTAAAGCTTCAACTGCATTTGAGATTGACGCCACGTCAAAATGATAATTCTACCCATCTATTACTGTCCTTCATCATGTATGAAGTGAAGACTACGGAGAACGCATCTGCCACAACAACAGCCACAGAGGAGCCCCAGGCTTGCAACCTTTTCAATGCCATTGCACACACTAAGGGACCAGTGCTTGGAGTTGCTCTCACGATACCCTCGACGTTTGTAGCTCAGTTACTTGGCCTTACACAGTCCGGCTTTGTGTTGATTGACATGGAGCATTCCCCAATCTCACCAGAGCTAATGACCGACATGGTACATGCCATCGTTTCGTCGTCCAGAGGCTCCTGTCTTCCGATTGTTCGCGTTCCATCTCAAGGGGTTGAATGGATCAAATGGGCGTTGGACAGTGGTGCTGCTGGCATAGTTATACCGATGGTCAGCTCTAAAGTTGATATGGAGCGTATCATTGAACATTCACTTTTTCCTCCAAACGGGAAAAGAAGTTTCGGCCCGGCAAGGTCCCCATGGGGGCTACCAAACGGTCCACAAGGGGGGATCAGCTCCTGCTTCAGGAGGGCCTTGGATCAGGAGCTCGCAATTCTTCCTATGATAGAATCCAAAGAGGGGCTTCAGAATATCGAAGAAATTATTTCTGTAAAGGGCGTATCTGGCGTCTTCATTGGACCTATGGACTTGCGACTGTCTCTAGGGCTGAGCGGCATGGATGGTCCGGAACAGGCCTTCACGGATGCGTTGGCTAGGATCATTGATACAACAAGAAAATCAGGGAAAATTGTCGGGACTCTTGGCTTAGATTCAAGTGTGTTGAAAGAGCGTAAGCTAGGGAGTATGGACTTCTTAGTTGTTTCTGTTGATGCAGGAGCAATGTCTTCAATGGTCACGCAGGACCTGACAAGGAGTCGTCAAGCTACGATCCTGCAGCCTCATTCATCACTATAGAGCATGAAAGAGACTGAGATAGTCAAAGCTTTGCGATTATAGTATATGAGACTTGTTTGATTATAAGCTAGGTACTCAGAAAATATTCATGTACCGATAGAATACACATTCCCAAGCTCGGTGGAACGCGTTTTCGTGCGGATGTAATAGTACGGGAAGAAATTTTCAAATCTTGGCCCTTGCCTGCTTTTGATGCCCAAACTGGGACAGATTTATGTATGTGTCGTTTAATTCACTTAATGTTGTGACCCCAAGAAGCCTCATTGTGGTCTGAATCTCATCGCTCAAGACTAATTTCCAAAGACAGAATCAGTAACAAAGAACTAAAATAATAGAAAACTTTGCCAACACTTAAATAACTTACTTGTCAATGCTTTCAAAACCCCGGAAACCCCGTAAGCACTCGACGCGTAGATGAACCCACGTCCAATTCCCACAGCACGCGCCCCAAGGCAAAGAGCTTTGACAACATCCGAGCCTCGCATGACCCCCCCGTCAACATAGACTTCTGTTTTGTCGAATACCTCAGGACAAGAATCTCTGATATCGAGGAGGACCTGGACGGCACTGGGTGCGTAATCCAATTGCCTTCCTCCATGATTACTTAAGTAAATCCCATCTATTCCATGACATGTGGCCT
Organism: Xenoacremonium recifei; assembly: GCA_012184525.1. NCBI lineage: Eukaryota > Fungi > Ascomycota > Sordariomycetes > Hypocreales > Nectriaceae > Xenoacremonium > Xenoacremonium recifei. Next base: position 18,174 of record WOFQ01000115.1, on the reverse strand, counting down.
CGAGTGCGTCCTCAGCTGTTTGAATCCCCTTTAATATTATTGGCCCATTGCCCCAAGATTCTCGTATCCACCCAATATCCTTCCATTCGAAGGTAGAACAATGAACCCCTCGAAGGGTCTCTGCTTCCCTACCGGGGAACATGGGAAGACGGTCTGTTTCAGAGTTGTTTCCTCTGTCCTGAAGGGCCTTAAAGCGGTCGTCATCATCCCTCTTCCCGATAACTGCGGAGTCGATTGTGATAACAAGAGCGCTATACTGGGATTCCTTAGCTTCAGTAATTAGCTTTTTTGCAGTTTCCACCTCCTTGGGCATATAAAGTTGAAAAAAGGCAGAACCACCGCGTCGATGCGGATCATTGAGGTAGCATTGTACAACATCCCGGGGCGCCACAGACGAATACGTGGAAACACATTGTGGAATAGCCATACGAGCTGCGCCTTGTGCTAAACAAAGCTCGCCGTCTTTATGACCCAAACGTAGAGCTGCGGTGGGAGCAATGAAGACGGGCATGCTGCTATCGGACCCCATGATATGACAACCCATTGATACCTTAGCGACATTTCGGAGGACTCGCGGACGGAATGTAATACGGCTCCAGTCATTTCGGTTTTGACGATAAGTAGAAGATGTTTCAGCAGCACTGTCAAAATAAGCTCTGGCCCTTGCAGTGAGCATTGTACGGCCGGCTTGCTCGAGGTCGTCAAGTGATTGGCAAGCGTTGAGAGGCAACGGTGAGCTTCCATTAGATTCAGAGACCACCGAAACTTGAGCATTGGTTATCCACGTAGAGGGAGATTCGGTAGTCGTGGAGTCTAAATGGCCACTGACTTGTCCAAGGTGTTTATCTGAGCTTGTTAGAAGGTACACTGTTACTGAAAGCTCGAATCTGAAACTCCTTGCCTTTTGGTAAATGTCTTTCAATTGTTCCAGGAGGGTGCCACGGCTCATATTCCTCGGTAGCGTCCTAGCTTGCCATTAGCTGTATTGAACTAGTGATGTAATGAAACCACAGTACTTTGCCAGCGAAGCGTAGAATCACATTTGCGCCTCCAGGATGGTCATCAATGAATTCCGTGACATCGTAAGCATTGCCGGCGATGATGACCCAGCAGGAAGACCGCGAGTTATGCTGGGACACGTCAAAAACCGATATCATCTTAACAAACGTAGGCGTTGAGCCAAATGAGTGACCTTATGGCCCGAATGAGAAACCCGAACTAAAAGGGTGGAAGTGCATGTTTTTGTACTTCCGGGATCGGAAGCCTACTTATTCTGGGATGGGACGATGTTGATACGTTCGGCAGCGTTTTCCGGGCTCAGATTCCGATAGCGGGCACGCGGCCGGAACCGCCATGATAGGACTACTGGCTATTACTGGGTTCTGTCACAGACAACATTTCAACTTCCATATGCCCTCGCTTCTTTCTGATTCATTACCGTCATGCATCAGTAAATCAATCAATTTGTTGACCAGTGGTGCGGTATCCAATATCGGTACTGTCAACACTCAAAATTATGGCTTTAGACTCGATTGTCGAATCGGGGTTACAAAAACAGCAGAGAATAGAAGAAAGGCAGCGTAGACATGCAAACAACCCCAATTAGCTCATTACAAGGTAACAAAAACATGGTAACAATGTTAACTTGATCAACATTAGATACGAGTGACACAATTAGATCAAGACACCAGTCCCATTCCGATATCAGGCATCCAGGTGGCATCTACAAGAGTCGAGTCTGTGCCAAAGGCATCTCCAAACATATTTGCCTGGCTCAGAATGAAATCGTCGTGCACTAAAGCTTCCATTGAGCCCCAAGATCCCACGGCAGGGGATATGAAGCTACCCATTGGATGTCTGATCATGTCCTCTGGTGCCGAACCCTGACTATCTGGCATCCCAAACATCCCAGCAATGGTGGTGTTCTCTGTGATCCGTGAAAGTGTCCTAAGCATCTTCCCTGCAACCGCATAGTGTTTCCGTAAAGCCTCCATAGTCTCTGCGACAGTTCTTAACAGCTGTACCGTACTTGGTACAGTGGAACAATCGGCTTCAGGTGGCTGCAATATGTGTGATATCAGTGTGCTGGCAGCGATGTACATGTTGTCGAGCATTATAGTTATGAAGTTCTCAACCCCAAATATCTCTCTATATGCCAACCCAAGGCGGCAGATAGAGACGGCGTTCTCGTACATGCAGCTCCGGGACTTATCAACTTGAGCATTGTGGGCCCATGAGCCTTCACCGGCATTCTGGATAAGAATTTTTACCAGTGCTCTGTGTAATACAATTTGGATCCCGCAAAATTGCATGTTGAGGCCATAAGCTGTTACATGGAGTTCAGAATCGGCTTGATGAGAAAGCTCGGGGGCCAAGTTCTGGTGCACAGCGGCGATACGAGCGCTGAGCTCACAAAGCCGGCCAACAGTGTTTTTGTCAAGGACCACACCAAACCCATTGAGAATTTCACTGACTTCTGAGATTAAATTGCAAAGGTTGACCCAGTGTGTGAGTGTGATTGGCTGTTGCCCGAGGCTCGTCGATATCTGTCTCTGCTCCAGAGCAACTAAAGGAACGCAGCTTGGCCGGCCTAAGTAAAGGGCCCATAACCTATCGTAGACAAAAGCGCTAAGAAACAGCTCATCTCGAAGGTCGGCGTCTTCCATTGAGAGGATGCCATGCTTGACGAGTTCCGAGCAGTCCTCGTGCAGCCCGAGATCAAAGAGCAATCGGCATGCGATGCCTAGAGAGCCGTGTTAGAGCCTTGGTCAAGATATGTTCCGCACAGCTCTCAGACTCACCACTATATGTCCACCCAACCCTATCCCTTGCTGATGTCGCCTCAAAATCGCTAAGCAGCAGGAAGCCCTGGACCGTGGCCACGGTAGGGTGCTCGAGCTCCTGCACGAGGTCCTCTTTCGCACGGTCGGCGTAAGATCTTCCCAGCTTTCGCACAGCCTGTGAGGTACTTGTTCTTGTTGCGCAAGCCAATAGTGCAGATTCGAGAAAGTTGGAATAGTACTGCGATCGTCTTCGAGCTTTCCGATGGGTTGTAAAGAGCTTCTCGTCAACAACCCTAACTGATCTGGAATAATACGCCCAACATGACTGGATCAGATTTTCGCGCAGCTGCGGAGAGTCCATGTTTACGGTAAATTGAGCCATTAGATCAGCTCCCGCCGAATCGACGCCGTCGCCTTCGGCAAGAGTCTGTATATGGAGTTGAGTGGTTGGCCCGTAGAACCTCACGAGACCCGGGCTCGAGTCTGCGTCCAATCTTGGTGGCTGAGCTTCGATATTTGACGATCGGTGATATTCCTGGAGTTCATCGTTTTTATTGCAGGCTGTGCTGCTGCCTGCCGCCGATAGTGCCTGCATACTGCCATCCACATTCCCCATGCTGTATTCGACATCGTTAAGGTCATTGAGGTTAGAAGAGTTGGCTATATTCTCATCCCGCTCAGCAGCTGCATCGCCTTGCATGCTGCGTAACGAAAGTGGTGTTCGCTGACTGGAATCTGCGTCAACATTGATGCTCATACGGTATGCACACTTCCAGCTTAGGGATCAGATGACTTGAAACTGACAGGGGAAAGAAGTCCGATGAAAAGCTTGTTACATACCTGATTTGCTCAGAGTTGATCTGTTTTGGATCCTCCATATTTTCCAGTGCTGTGGCCATGGCTGTTGCCGTGGCACCAACGTCAGTAGAAGAATCCGAAGGTGATTGCAAGGTGGCTCGGTCACTCGACGGTCTCGGCATGTCGTCGGCATTAACGCGATAACGGCTAAGACAGTATTGTCAGCACAGCCTCAGTTATATCGATCTGAAAACCTGCCTAATCAAGGCTTCGATGGAGTCCATCCGTCCCTGCAATGCACTGATATGTTCGCGCGCGCCATGTCTGGCGTGAGAGCGTTGTAAGTTAATAGTACGCAATTAGTATGATAGATGCACTTACTTCCGCCTATCGCTATTCTTGATGACAACGCATTCGACGTTTGAGCTGCGGCATATGGAGCAACTCTGCCCCGGCTCTAGGTTCTGGGCGTTGCACTGGCTTAGAGTCAATGGACTAAGCTCTCACGGCTACCAATGGCATCCATGGATGCGGTACCTTGGTCTTCTTCAGTCGACAGTTCACACAGGCTACCGATGCCCGGGGCCGGCTGCGTGCCGATGAAGACGATTTAGATGCCCGCCCAGCGGAAGTCACCGACTGGGCTTCTTGATGCTCGCTATTCCGGAGGTTGGGGGGCATGGCCGCGAACAGAATGCGAGCTAACAGAGTACGCACGTCAAGCCCGCCGTCTTGTGTAGGCTGGTAAAGCTGATATGCCGGGACAAGATTCCGGAACGGGATTCCGGGACAAAGGAGCATAAGTACGTGATCCGGACCGAAGGTCCCCCAGTTTTGGTTAAGTCTGGGGTAATCGCGCTCGGACCCGTGACGCGCGCGGGGTAAATCCGCTTTTTTGCCATGTTATTATCCCTCTTTAGCAAAAGAGCGAATCGTTGGGCGCCGAGACCAAACACATGAGTCTGGATTCTACGGCGCAAGGACAACACGTATTCAGGGTTCTAACTCTCGGGCAAGTCAGTGAGGCGGTCGCTATATGCAATTCTTTCGGTTGCGGATCGTATGCTTGTCTTAACTTGCATTCTAATACTAGCAAAGGTGTTTTCGGAACCTGGAGATGAGATCCACTCACTCTGGTTTTCCGGAGCGCCAATGTGGGCCGGGCTCTCGGGCTCTACGACAACTCCGGGGCCAACAAGGATTACCCTCGAGTTTCGTCTAGCCAGCTTGCTAGCCAGCCACAGAATGTAGCACCATGTGATCTCTTGCGGTCTTCAGGATATGTCGAGCTCCGGAGAAAGCCCAATCGCCGGACGTCCAAATCTGTGACGTGATCCATACAAACCACGAATCAAGACATTGCCAAATGTCAGAATCGTCCAGATCTAGGCCTCACTTGTGACAAGTTCCTAGATCAGAGGAAACTTTTTTGCAGCATTTTATCGATCGGTCTCCTTCAATCACTAATCATGAGCGACAAAGGCCCGTCTCGGACGGTCAGATCCTCTACACGGCCACGAAAGCGCAAGTCTCCCTTGGACACCTCGGATCAGATGACTGAGAGGAAGCGCGCACAAAATCGCATTTCGCAACAGTGCGCCCGCGAACGCCAGGCAGCGTACGTTCGTCAAGTTGAGTCTTTTATGGAGCTACTCAGGGCGAACAACGAGCTGGGGGACGAAGACACGAAGTATTCACGGCTACTAAAAGCTCACGTGGATCTGATGGAACAGAAGCGTGACATGGAGGGTCTCCTTTTCCATTTCCGACAGAAGCTGTTGAGTGTTGGGAGCTTTATCAATTCTGCAGCTGGTACGTGAGGATGCGCTTCTCCATTCTCTTTGTTTGGCTGCCTGGCAAATTGCTCACAATCTGATAACAGAAGATGACGTTTTTCAAAACCTCACCAATAACTCGTCATCGTCCAAGGAATCATCAAGCCCAACTAAGTCTCCTGTTCATAGCCACTCAGCAATTAACCAGACGATGCCACCTGAAGGGGATTTCCCGAGACACCTGGATTCTCAGACACATCCTACTCAATCACTGCTTCAACAAGCCGAGAATCAATTCTTGAATGCAAACCCACGCAACCCATGCATGAGAGAAGATAGCCTTCTGCACATTAACGATTCCGACTTAAATCAAATTCCACAGCCTATTTCTTACATGGCTCACAACGAAGTCGGCTCTCCAACCACGAACGTCATACCTGGGCTTGCATTTCCATGGGCAGTGCCCCAGCTCCTAAACCACACTGGCATGTTCGATGCTAATGCGTTGCCATGCTCCTTTACTTCATTTAGTCCGCCAACAGTTTCTCAAATCACACTCGATGCGAGCTCGGAAAGCAACAATGTAGTGGTGATTAGTAACTCAGCTGTTTTTGCTGACCAGGTCAAATCGGCAGCAGAATCCGTCATGTACCAATTCATGGAGGAAAGACACGCTTGTTACGACCCTTCTCTAGATCTTTGCGTTACCGACCCCACAAGCAGTAGCAGCCTTGTTAAGAAACTTGCCTCGACTGCTGTTGAAGTTATTGGGGCTTTGGCTGGCTTGGGTCCATATATCTACGGCGTAGTAGGTGACGAAATCTACAACAAGTATTTAGTCAGCTATGCTAACATATTATTCTCTCAGTATTTCTCCAATTACATGGAATATGTCTTTAGATGGAGGCTCTCGAATAATATGGAGGATCGACTATGTATACCACAGCCATTTCGTCCAACCCCTTTGCAATTTGCGACACCAAACCATCCCATGGTCATCGACTTTATCAACTGGCCCTCGATCAGAGATCAGATGATTCTATACTCCGCTCAGCTTGACCTCGATGCCATGTGTCGGGACATAGTCCTAAACACTGTGGTTGAGTTGCCCCAATTTTGTGTATCAGTCAACATCTACGACCTATTCTTCAACTACGTTTTACCACGAGTACGAGGGAACCATTTAGAAAAGGCAGATTCCATGTTAAACAACACTGAGTGGGTTTATCTACAGGTCGCACCAGTCCCGAACACCACTAGGATCCCGGTTAGCTCTTCGCCTACCCAACAGGCTTTAGCAACAGAAATTGTAGCGAGGATGAGCCAAAGTCAGAGTTCCTCGGCCATAAATGCCCCAGTTAGCTCTTTCGATACGCCGAACAGAATGACTTCCGCCGGACGAGCTTCTTATGGGCCTAAAATGGCTATTTCCCGTGCATTAGCTTCTTTCGGGATTGACCAGCCTGCCAGCTGGAAACTTAGCAAAGGGTTTGCACGGAAATACCCGCACATTGACTGTTCGCTTGGTAAGAAACTCCTTTAAAACTCCTAGCCACACATTCAGTGCAAAAGACTAAACCCAGCTCAGACGTCACTCGATATGAAATGGTGGACTATTCGGCAGTGGACCTTGATGGAATTCTTATGACATAATAATGTTTTAGAAGAGAAAACCTTGTCCTCTATATTTTCTCTCCATGGAGGCTAGTATAATTGTCATAGCCATATTCTGGTGTGCTCTGCCTCAATCCGCTTCACCCTTGAACCGTACTGGTCAATAAGCTGTACTTTCTAACGAGGCTGATACCCAGCGAAGAAGAACCAGTGATGTACACTTGAGCCCCTTTTATTCATCCGGATCAGCAATCGCGGGAGAGTCGTGAACAGCCTTGGCCAGCACCCTAATACGATCGTCTTCCGCCGCCTTATCTGGTTGGTACTTTATGAAGTCCCTGTCCAGTTCGTCCAAGGCCATATATGGGCTCAAGTCGCCATCTTCCATCATATCTTTCGTAAATCCCAGTCCTAAAAACTCCCACATGTTGTTCTTATTCTGGTACTCAATATCAAAGTCTTCGTATCTTGGCTCCTTAATCAGCTCACAGAAATGCAAACTGCTTCCAGGCCAAATGGCATTGACCCTCCCTGTAGTGTTATCCTTGTACCATGATCGGCAGTTTTCATCAGCCCAGGCTGTTCCAGCCACCCACGCCTGGGCGTGTTCGTTAAACTGATCTGTAGCGTCTTGTTTCGGACACAGAGACCTGATTCTTTCTCGTTGCATCTTTTGAATGACCTGAAGAAGGTACTTACCAACAGCCTGCAAAGGACCCATGACACTTCCATTAGCAATAGGAAACGACGGACCCATGACCGTGAAGTAATTGGGAATATCGGGAATAGCCAGACTGAGATAGCCTTCTGGGATCTTGCTCCATTTGTCTTGCAACTTCACTCCATTGCGACCAACTACCGAGTATCGGGGCCGGAAGCTGACATCAAACCCAGTAGCACAAATTATCGTGTCAACCTCCACCTCATCGCCATTGGCTCCGATTATCGATTTCGGCGTCACTTTAGTTACTGCGCAGCGATGTATTTGGACATTTGGCTCCTGCACTGCTCTCATATAAGGGTTTCCAGGAGTGAGACGACGACAGCCGACCGCAAAGTTCGGTAATAGTTGTTGGAAGATATCGTCTCTCTTGATGTATTTGCGCATCCTCGCCGTAAAGTGGTGACGGATCAGTCTGGCTTCCTCGCTATGGATCATGAAGGCGCGCAGACCAGCAGCGGTGTTAAGCTTGTTCTCGATGTATTTGGCCTTGGCAAGAAGGGCTTCCGGATTGTTCTTAAGCGAGTCTCGCTCAGCTTTAGTATCTAGGACCCCAAGTTAGAGAACCATTCATTTGACCAAGGGGATTCATAGTTTACTTACAATCAAAATTGTCTCCGCTATGGTCAGCAAATTCTGCGAACCAGACGGGTGTTCTCACAAACACATCCATTTTCTTTACGTGTGGTTGCATAGTTGGAACGACTTGCATACTCGTAGCCCCTGAGCCGATCACTGCCACTCGCTGACCCTTCCATGCTTCTACTTCATAAGCTTCTGGCCAACGGGCTGTATGGATCAGGCGGCCTTTGAAGGAATGCAGGCCTTCAACCTCCTCGGGGAACTTCCAAGAGTTGAGGATACCATTGGCCCCAATGACTATGTCGGCAGTGTCTTGGTCATCCTCCCCAGTTACAGAGTTCCTGATCTGAACGTGCCACTTACTCTCGGTGTCATCCCACACACATGATGTTACGGTGGAATCGAACACCATGTACCTGCGCAAGCCAAAACATTCCACAACACGGTTGAGATAGCGGAAAATATCTTCAGAAGGACTCAGAAATTTTGGCCAATCCGAGTTCAGTGCGAATGCAAACGAGTACGCGTGTGAGGGAACATCACATGCGCAGCCAGGATATCTATTCTTCGCAACTATTAGTTTTGAGTAGTAAAATATCCGATCAATGTCTCACCTCCAGCCATGTCCCCCCGATGTCGCCATTCTTTTCGTAAACAACATGATCAATGTTTTGACCGAATTTTCGGATCAGATATGACATGAATATCCCGCTTATACCAGCGCCGATAGTGATAACCTTGATTTTTCGGTCGTATGAGTTCAATACGACATCAGGGATCTCGTATTGGCCCAGTTTGTGTCCAAGTCGATAGCCATATTTGCCCCCAGACTCATTTTCAAGATATACCTCCACATCTGTGGCAGTTCCAACCTCGCGCGGGTCGAAAACCATAGCTGCGGTAGAATGTCGCTAGTCTTGAAACACGGAGCTATAGGGTAGGCGTGTAGAGAAGGGTTGAGATCTACGTAGCTCTCTAACATGCAATAAATATAACGGCTTGCCCATCTCTTCCCCCACTTAACAATCGAAGCTTCTTCCGGGTTGATCTGTCCGTTCAAAGGACACCCGGAGAGTGTTTCTTGTTAGCCATGAGGCGAGAAGTGATCTTTGACTGACGACCGGAAAACTTGTCCCGTCTCCCGAGTTATCGTATTTTGGGGCCCGGAAAAAACTTGGAGGAAGGGCCAGACCCACTATGACAATGATATTGTACAGTCATACTTTGTCCACTGCAACATGGATGAGGAAAGTGACGAAAAGCTCCGTAATTAAGTCCAGAAACAACAAGAAAAAAATCTATGGGCGGAAATTGACGGTGCGAGTTATCTTGGTGCTCTGTCATTCGGGTGTTCACGTTGGAGCCAGTAAAGATCCGCGTCAAAAACCGTGTATGACTGAGCAACCCCACTTTCTCTTCGGTGGCCAAAAACCGGGTTCTCCAGCGCGTTTCACTTAGTCAGCGATTTTAACATGGAGCTTGTTGCTCCGTATCATCCCATCCGGTGGTCATCCGAAAGCCCGAAACTACCCGTTGGTTAAGCTTAGGTGGGGCCCCTCGCAGGCCAAATAAGGGGCGATTTCAATTCGTTTTAGAAGCGCACGATTTGGGAAAACGAGTCTTCTCATATTATGAAATTGGGTCTTTGATCTAGTTTCCGTCTGTGATGTACTCCTTACCATAGGAAATCTATGAATATCATGAGATAAAGCAATTTTAGGAGTATGATTATATGTTTTCACTTTGACCTGGGTTTGCTAGTCACGCTTATCTCCCTGCCTGCACGAAGGTTTCCAGTCACAAATACGTGGCTATTAACCACACTATATGGAACGATATAAAGATGAATACTAGAGAATATCCTCGCTTTTATGTAAGACGCTAGCAACGATGCGAAGCCGTAATTATAGTGCACAAGATTTCGTTCAAATTAGTCGAGGATTTCGGACGACCTCCATGTTCTAGTCGCGGGGGCGGAGGCTGGCCGAAGCTCGTTCGGTCGTGATACGGAAGGCACCCGAGACCCATTCCAGCTATCCCCTGTTCGGCGCGAAACCTCGCTTACGTCGCACGCCGAATTTAAGTCCTGGTCAGTAAAAAAAATTTACCGAAAGGAAGTAAACGGAGTAAAACAAGAGAAGGAAAGCACGTCTTATGATCTTGAGTTCTTCTAATCACCCCCCTTCTTGAGGTTCTGAGCGCGCTTTCAGTTGATCAAAGTTCAGCTTCCATGGAAAGGGTCACTTCGTGAGAAAGCTTGCATGACATCTCTCTACTAAAAATATAGAGTCAACCTAAAGTGCACTGAGATGCGCTTCAGGAAGACTTCACCTTCGTAAAGAGTGTACTTACTGTCAGAGACGTACCCACATGCAGATAAATACATGGCTTGCGGCGGCAAAGAGTTTTAGCTTTTTGTACTATCATGATTTAAAAGTCCCAGTGTTGGCTAGTAAAGCGGACGTTGTCGCTGGTGCTACTGTCACTGTCAAGGAACTTCGTGACACTATCCCAGGTACCGAAAGTAAGGGTTCCTTTTGTCTGTCTCATCCTGCAAACCCGCCCAAATCCTAGCTCTGGCTTCCTCATCACTTGTCATGTCTCCAGCATTTTGTTCGGCTTGAAGCTTGTCTCGCTTGTTGTTTTCGACTTTGACCAAAACGTACCACGAAACACAGAGCAGAATGTAAATCACTTGTGTGCATAGAACGGTGATAAGACCGGTTTGGTAGTGAGGTGCTTCCCTTGAAAGGAAGGACTGGGGGACGCAAATGTTTGAGAGGCAGTCTGTAAGCAAAAATGAGAATTTGGTCAAGAGTTACCAAGAGAATGCTGCTGTGGAAGAACACATGCTCATTTGCGAGGGGTATACGCACAGAAAATAAAAGTGATAACCATTGTGACCTGCTTTTTCGTTGTTCCTGCAATGTTCTGGCCTAGCAACGCAAGAATGACTGAGTAGGCAGCGAGGTTGAGGTCGATCATGGTAATGAAGACCATACCGACGGCTTTGGATCGGACGCCAGAGGAAGCCTGGTTATTCCAGTGTAGCATGACGCAGGACACAATCATTACACAACCAATTGCCGCGATACATAACTACAGACCCTAATATCAGCTCCCATTATTGTATAGCTAGAGGGTGCGCTCTCACAGTCTTCTTGTCTTTGAAGAACTTAACGTAGGTGCATAGCCAGCCAACGGCGACGCTTCCAATTGAACCCAGCGCCCACTGTGGAATCTGGAGAAGTAGCGCCTGAAGGCCCGTATATCCAAAGCCTTTGATCGTAAGACCTGAAAAGTTGGTACCTAGGACTAAGGGACTCTGCTGAAATGCAAAGAGCAAGCCGAGCCTGGGCGAAGAAGATTAACTGACTATACTTTACCCGCAACATGTCGACTTACATCCAGCATTTTGGGTCTAACAGGGCTTCTTTGATCTGATACGACCTGAATGAGTGGTTCTTTATGCCAGTCTGGCTTTTTGCCCCTCGGATAACAGCAAGAGCCCGTTGTCTTGGTGTGAGCCATTTACACGTTGATGGCTTGTCTGGGAGGTAAAGGTAGTTAAGAACCGCCGAGACCATGCTGCATAAGCCAAGAAGAAGGTAAATCCAGCGCCAGGCAGAGATTGAAGTGTGTGTGTTTCCCAATCCGTAGTAGATTAGAAAGAAAGGAATTGGGAATATGGTATTGCCTAAGTTCCAAAACGCAAAGCGCATTGGCTGTTCTTCAGGTGTGTAAAACCGTGCTGTGACAGCAGTGTACGACGGCAACAGCGGGGCCTCGAAGAGTCCTAGTAGAAACTGAGTAGCTAAGAGCTGGGAGGCGTTCTGCACTCCCATGGTGCCAAGGACAACGCAAGCCCAGAGCATACCTGCGACGCCGGCGACTTTGTTTGTTGGGTAATGTTGAATTAATAGGTTTGCTGGATATTGGCCGACGAGAACGCCAATGAAATAAATTGAGACTGCCCATGAGTATTGAGAGCCCTGCAGGTGCAAGTCGGTTTGGAGGGTCAAGGTTGCTGCGCTCCCGATGGCTTTCTTATCCACGAGGAGAATACCGATGCCCATAGCTACAGATGAATTTAGCGGAAGAAATCATCCAGGAAGCTGACTTATTAAGCCTTGTCAAATGCAAGGTGCCTGATAGAGAGCACTGACCCATGAGAGGAGGCAGGATCATATCTTGCTTCCGAACTAGTTTCTTGTGCTCTTCCTCGGTGAAGTTGATATCTTGACTATACCACCAAAGCGCAATTAGTTGATTAATAAAGAAAGCTTCTCGGACAATGGTGTGAGAGGGGTCTGTATTTTACTCACCCTCTGAGTGCTTCGACGTTGTCGTCGCGAAAGTCAGCGTTGAGTTCTTCGTCCTCGAAGAGCGGTTTGAGCTTTCCACCATCGGCCTGCTCGTGCTGCTCGGCCCGCGGTTTCATCTCTACATCCGCAGATGTAGCGATGCTCGCGCTCCTCCCAAGTTCCTGAATTGTAATATCGGTCATGGCTGAAGTTTCTCAGGACTGTCACCTCACGCGTTTTACTCTGGAAGCTACGCAAAACATATATACTGAAAGTATCGGACCTGTCCCGGTGATCCTCGGACCCTCTCCGCAACCTTTTCTCCATGGGGCTCGAGCGGAGTCTGGGGTTAATGTGTGTGGGGTTGGGTCTTGTGCGCGTCCCGGCGGGGAGGCGTCTGCTAGTCAAAGAGCATTGTCAAAACACGTAGCTAGTACCGGGAAAGGGTCTGCTTAAGCACTAAGCTTTGACTGGAAAATTTTAATAGATTACCATTAGAGATGGATTATTATCGTGTTTGGTAATGACATGTAACGAGCCTTGTGTTTCTTTGGGCTTGTGAAAGGCAAAATGCTATATTGTCGTAATCTGGGGTGGAACTCGAGTTCTTTATAGATGGAGTGGTTATTAGGGGCATTGAGGAATGCGGTACTTCAATTCTGTCTATGTGTACCTTTGGCAAGATGGATTTCATGGTCCTTGGTACACTACTGCCTTCACCCATCCCCCAACCCTTGGTCGCGTTGCGCACCTGTCTACTAAAATAAACGGGGAAAAGTTTTCAGAACAATGTGAAACTTCATATGCAGCATTTGGACTCTGAACACTTAGGGGGGTTTGTATGGGAGATACATTCAAGAAAATGGTATACTTAGATGTTGTGGACTTGCTTTGCTCTTTGCCACGGTTTCCGGAATGACGTGAAGCAAGTAGTCTGGCCTGGAGCAAGATGAAAATCCTGAAAGCTGAACTTGCTGTATGAATCTACCGGAACAGACATGCAAAAGATGCTAATGTCCACTATTAAAAAGTCTAGAAGAGTGGTTTAATTACTTTAAAGTTGATAGTTGATCATTTTCATATGGTTCAATAATGAATGTGACTTTTTATTGCAACTTCGGCCTTCCCGAACACATTGGGAAGATCGGTACTGACATCAAGGACAACAAGTGCTCCTGGTTGGTCACCCAAGTCCTCGCCCGCGCCAACCCCGAGCAGCGCCAGATCGTTAATAAACGAGAATTACTCACACGAGCCTGGTCATTTAGCGTAATTATTTCCAAGAACCCCCCCATGGAAACTGAGTATGGTCTCGGTACATGGCTAGTTGATAACCGAGGTTAATAACACTTGTATAATTAAAGTTTGAACATAGGTACTTAAATCATAGCAGGCGTCGTGCTTGGGCCCACTTCACTGATGCAGCCATTCCGCCGTTGACGACTGAGCTTGCTATGAGCAGAAAATTACTAATCGCGATACCTATAACATTAGGAAAAGTTGTTAGACCTTGTGATGGAAAGTTTTGAGACTCGCCTTTATCCGAGGCTACTACTTTGAGAAAAGATCTAAAGCCGCTTCGGCCATCCCGATTTGTCATGTCTATGTTAGTCAAAACTATGTATTCGCGCTCTTGAGATATTAGGTCGCTCCAAGCCGTCAGATATGGATGTGTCTTGGACTGTTAGGTGGCAAGTCCTGCCTCTTTAAGCTAAAACGCGGGGGATCAGCAACGATAGTCTGTCGATCCGCGACTAGTTTTATCAAAACGGTAATCAGCCCTCGGCAATACCTTTTCCGTAAGCTACGTACCTCTACCCGACAAGCCGCTTTCAGTCGGGACAGCCTGGTGTCCGAGGAAAGTACGGTTGGCCATTCCTTTTCCGAGGTAACATGACAGTGAAGTGTAATCGGAAATTCCAATGATGCTGCGCTACTCCTTCTGAAAAGGCACGTTATGAATACGTCGCGGTATCCGGGTCTGAGAGATAAATTCCACTTTCTGCTCCCTAAATCCACGGCAAGTCCAATTTCTCAGCCCGGATGTCACCGTTCAACAGAAGAGTGCTGGCAGTTTTCAAATAATCTATTTTGAGATCCAAAAGTGCAGACCTCGAGAGCCAATACTTCAAGACCGAGGGATGGCTTTCACAATGGGCGATAAGGTAGAGGTGAGCCAGCTTGAGCAGAGCTCTGTCTCCGTTAAGTTGGGGAAGAGACAAGCATGCTTTGGCAGTCTCAAAAAATACTGGTGGGCTTACCTTTTTGGGTTCTGTTGTGTTGTGGTATTGGTTGTGTGCCTGATGTAAGTTAAAAAAGGAGCACCTGGCGTTGAAGTGCTAACGTCTACCAGAATCTTCGTGGGAATCCCAAATCTTGCACAACAGAAGTTGAATGATGCTAAATTCAATATTGACGGCATCATAATTTCGCAAACTCAACCTGACTCTGTCAGGATTGCCCTAAACTCTACGATCAGCGTCAGTGGTGCGGGCGCCATTTCGGCTACGATCTCCCCATTCGTCGCGTCCATGTATCTCGAGGATGTCGAACCTCATACCTCTTTCGTATATATAAACTTTCCGAAAACAAAGGCCAAGTCAACTACAGTTGTCAATATTACTCAAGAAGTTCAGATCCCAAATATGGAAGCCTTCACCACCTTCGCGTCCTATCTTTTGGGTCTGAAGTCTGTTCCGATTGTTGTGAAGGGCAAGTCCTCTATCCAGGTCAGCGGAATATCGAAACACTTCGACGTGAATTTTAAGAAAAGTATCAACGTGACTGGTATGTGTGCCATACCCTATCACATAATTATGTTACCTGACAAGTATTTCTGAAGGCATCGACGACTTTGCCGGATTGACGGTAACGTCGACTGAGTTCTCCGCAGAGCCCGATGAAGAGGGAGATAACTTCCATGGAACGTTCGATATCCCCAATCCGTCTGTCATCACTGTTGAGATTGTGTGTCTCTCCTTTCGCCCGAAATAGTCTCGTGATTTAAAGTCTAACTTTATGTAGGGCAATATCACGTTTGCTTCATATGTTGATAACCAAGACGTCGGAAATGCATTCATCGACAACTTGACACTGTATCCTGGAAGCAACAATATCAGCGTACGGGCAAGTCTGAACCAGACTTCTGTACTCTCGGCTGTATCACAGAAACCAACTTGTGAGAACGGGCTGCTCCCTTTTATACTTCACGCAACAAATGTCACGGAGAATGGAGAGACACTCCCTTATTTTCTTGGGGCTTTCAGTGCCGGCAATCTATCAATAACACTGGACGTTCGAGAGCCCTTGCAGAAAGATCTCAACTATACTCTCACATGCGCCGATCAGCCTTTAGTCCGATTGTTTTGAAGGAAGCTGCAAGTGAGTAATTCGAGTCAAAGGCTTGTAATTTGTGACGAAGCTGTGAGACTGTGGGAGAGTGCGGCTTGAAGATAGGACGAGTATATCAAGAAAGAAGGGAGCGATGGTATGACATTATGATGTACTGACGTTTTATTAAGTGAAAGAACTCTTCCTCATTAATTTGAACGCCGGATTGATTTGAATAGCGAGGGGCTTTCAAGAAACATGTCATAGCAAGCTTGCTAAACGTAAACAGAACATGATGAGAGCAGCTTCTGTTTTATTGGCCTCCAACAGTTAGCGGTTTTGATGCATGGTTTCATGGGAGAGCTTAAAGTTCTTGAAGTTATGAAATGAGATATAAACATTCAAAGCTGGGTCGGCCGTCAATTAACTTGTTGAGGCCACCATTAGCACTGGCCTTGTGACCCTAACCCTATGGATCAACTCCTTGCTATCTTCATGCTGTTCCCAGCAATCACAGCACGATCATTGGCCGTATTTAGTCTAACACATCAAGCTATACGGCGCCTCTGGCTTTTGTGGCACTAGAGAATATATGGTGCTGGCTCGAACATTGGTTAAAAGTAAAATTGTTCTAGGAGCCCTCCCGACATTGGCAAGAATGGCGTGCCAACAGCCAAATTTTTGACACATCTTCTCACCCTCTATAGATGTTGGAATCGCCACTCGCTCTAACCAGCTTTTCTAATAACAGGCCATTGACAACGACGTCAACGTCTACCGGATATCTGGAGGAAATCGGAGAATCTCTACACCAACCCTGTCACTGACGGAGCTGATGCCGCTCAAGGTTTGATTCTTATCAATCCCTAGTGGTTGTTGCCTTCGTCTGGACATCTTGAGGAACTTGAACACAAGAAGCAGTGCTATGTTTAACCGAGTGATACATTAAAGTATTCCAAGCTTCTGGTTATGGATGAACAATCCCGGTAGAGGGTTCGGGACTGTCGCCTGGAATTCCACTCCCCAACGGGTTCCTCGGCATTACAGAAACTTCAACCCTTCATAGGAAAGTCCTGGTGAGACCGATGGATAAGCTCAGGCCTCTTGACAATCCCATGAGCCACAAAACTCACCAGCTTCCCCCTGACCCTTCCCCGCCGAGTTGAACTCGCGAGATGATATCCTACCAACAAACTGCCGTCCATGCTATCTTTCAATAATGTCGTTTCCACGCAAACCTCTTAATAGTAAAGTCGCACTTGTAAGAGAGTCTTCATCAGGAATTGGAGCAGCCATCGCTAGAAAACTCTCCGTGCACGGGGCCATCGTCATTATCAACTACCCAGGCCCATCGGAAAAGGCCGGTGCAAGAGCCTTAATGGAATCACTGCAGGGCGATGGAAAAGAAAAATCAACCATAGTCAGGGCTGATCTTGCCACTATCGAAGGTCCGAAACAAATTACCACTGCTATATCTGTTAACTACAGTCGACTCGATATCCTTATCAATAACGCAGGTTGCAGCTACATTTGCAGCCTTGCCGAAGCCACCGATGCCGAGATGGAAGCGGACTGGGAGAGAGTAGGCGAGGCACATTGCTCCTCACCCGGGCGGTACTCCCGCTTCTGTCGCCGGCAGGATCCCCCATCATCAATATTAGGAGCTCCATCTCTCGAGATCACGATCCCCATACGAGCATCTATGCCGGAAGTAAGGACATGGTAGAAACCTTCACCCGGTGTTGGGCTCGGGATCTCCCACGAAAGTATAGGTGCACTGTCAACACAGTGGCGCCTGGTCCGGTCAGTACAGTGGCTTTACTTTCAGCTCCAGATAGCTTCTTAAATCAACTGCAGGCCAAATAGGACAGGGTCCCAGTAGGGTCACGTTTTGCAAAACCAGAAGAAGTAGCCTGAGTGGTTGCGGAGCTTTGTAACGAGGAGCAGTGTTGGTGAATGGTGTGTATATTCCAGTAACAGAAGGTTTCACTCTAAGCTAGGCATGTCGTGGCATTGGCATTCGAAGAATGCAATATATTTATTCAACCGTAGACCAGAGCTGTCCTATTCTATATGTTAAATGTCCTTAACCCAAGCCTGAATTCAGAAATCATCGGATAAAAGGACACTGAGTGAGCTTACCCAGAACATACGGCCCATTACTCTCCTAGAAACCTCTATTAACCTGTTAAAGCAGAACAATGTCTGTCAGGCTCTTGATATTTTGGATTGCGCTCTGGATCTTCGTGAAAATCAGGTTTATTAAG